>CM042328.1:2363178-2480678 GCA_023566125.1 Zingel zingel | reverse complement strand
GCGAGGAGATTCAGCTCACAATCCTGCCAAAGCGAAAGCCAAGATGCTTGGTGAGGGTGGAGCTGAATCCATTGTCGGACATTGAGCTACGGCGGCATGGATTGGAACGTTCTGGATCCCTTGCCTGCCACCCTGCCCCCTCTAACCCCTCCACCCACTCACTATCCAACACACCCCAGATAGCACTCGGCACTATAACAACTAACGTTGCTCTACCATGCAGTAACACCATTTCTCTTTCACCAACAGAGTCCATTACATCTGACAAACAGAGGGAGCCAGAGCTGTTAGCTGCAGAGCCCTGTGAGAGAAACCCAATCACTGAGGTGGTTATCAAAACGATGATGATGAAGGGACAAATGAAAAGCGAATAGCTGATTACAACCCAAACATCTGAGTTATCCACCTCCATCCTAAACAGCAACACCTGGCTCCCCAGGGTGCCCGGAAACACACACACACCCACGCACTTTAAAAAAAATACAGGAGTGGTCGTTGGAGGTGGGGAAGCTGACCCTCTTTCTTGGGGACTCCAACCTCTCACGTATTCCATCTTTCACAGATCCAGACCTACAGGTTGACAGTTACCCCGGAGCAACTTTCCATCACATAACAGCCATTTTAATGAAACTACAGCCACAGTCAGACACACAACACGTCATACTTTCCTTTGGACTTAACAACTGCCTTTCAGAACACAAATAGACTACCATACTCAAACAGCTACAGCAGATGGTGAAAACTGGTCATACTACTTTTCCTAATGCCACCATTTACATCCCTGTAATAAACTTTTCCATCAGCCTGAACAGATGCCAACAGGCACTACTAACCACTCTGAATGAAACAATAACCTCAAATTGCACAATTAATCAATATAAACAACCAAGCACTCACACATTGGCACCCCTTTCCACACAGAACACCCAACATTAGTCAGGAACACAAAGACATTATTAAATCATTAGGTGATAACAAATACATAGTCATAAAACCAGCAGACAAAGGGGGCCAAATAGTCATACAAGATAAAAACAATTACATTTTAGAAGCAATCAGACAGTTAAATATCAACACATACTACAGACCACTCACTCATCCATTACAATTAGAAACACAAACACTTATCAGGGACATTACAGACAACCTTTATCACAACAAATACATTAACCTGAAACAGAAAAAATACCTGGACGGTCCGGATGAGCCCAGGCCTCGCCTCTTCTATCTCCTCCCAAAAATCCACAAGCCTCCTGTGACTTGGACGGTCCCCTTTGTTGTTCCGGTCGGCAGACCCTTAGTAAGTGACTGTGGATCAGAATCATATAACATCACAGAATACATAGACCATTTCATTAACCCACTCTCTACACTCCACCCTAGTTACATCCAAGACACATACAAATTTGTTAATAAAATAAAAAACCTTCAGTTACCCGGTCACACACTCCTCTTTTCAATAGATATAGACTCATTATACACAAATATAGAAACACCACTTGGCCTCTCTGCAATAAAACACATTTATGATAAATACCCAGACGCATCCAGACCTGACAGCCACATTTTACAGTTACTCCATATCACACTCACTAGAAATGACTTCATGTTCAACAATAACCATTATCTCCAGCTTTGTGGGTGTGCTATGGGCCGGAAGTATTCCCCATGCTACGCTGATGTTTACCTGGCCCATTTAGAGGAAACAGCTTTCCAAAAAGTCACCACCAAACCTCTGTAATGGAAATTTTATTTTTAACATAATAGTTTAATATCTTACAAATATTCTCTTATATATTTTACAAGAGTTTCCTTATATTCTTATTTTAATTTTGTGTTATAGACTTAGAGACTCCTGCTGAGAAAGCAACTGGCATCATAAACTTTGGCCTAGTGATGACATCCTTCTCTACTATTTTCCTTTAGCAGATAAGGGGGTAAAGGGCCATAACATTTGAATTGTGTCTCCTTCTGTCCCCTGAGATAAACAGATGTTTAGGCTAAAAGAGAGGACAAGAGCAGAAGAAGGTTGTAAAGGCATTGTGACTTTTTATGGTGTTTTTTCACATGTGTAGCTGCTAAGGATATCCAGAAGGGGAGGTGGTTTAACTGAGTCTCTACTATTTAGATGTATGAATTGTTTAGCTTGGTCAGAAGACACTTTCAGATGTGCCGTGGTACTTGTGAAACTGTTTTCTCTGCATTTGCAAATGTAAATGAATACTCAAAGACCAAACTTTGGTTTGATTCTCTAGTAAGTCTCTATTGGTTTCATTTCTTGTGTTTTTGATTCGCACTCCTGCTGCTCTAAAGAAAAACTTCCACCACACCTCTGCTTTATTTCCGGTACTTGGACATCACCTTCGGCCTCTGGGATAACACTGAACAGACTTTTTTAACCTTTCTTGACATTCTTAACTCACATCACCCTAAAATAAAACTCAGACATGATGGGTCTTCTTCCGCACTTCCAACGACCATATGAAAACACTAGCCAACAAAGTGTATTTCAAGGACACCGACCGCCATGCACTTTTACATAAGACCAACTATCACCCTAAACACACGTACAGAGGCCTCATTAAGTCCCAGCTGATATGCTTCCACAGAATTTGCACCTTGCCGGAGCATGTGGAGGAGGCCACTAGTACACTTTTTAGTGCGATGAGGTTGAGGGGTTACTCGAGGCGCTTCCTTAAGGCCCTGACACACCAACCAGACGGGCCTACTGTCAGCAGAAAAGCCAGTCGGACTGATCAGTCGGGTCCCAGAGGTCCAAAAAATGCCTCAGAACACACTGAGGCAACGCCGACTTGAGCGTACGCTCTGTGCGTAATACGTCTCCATAGCAGCAGGCGGCGCTGCTCTGTATTGTTTCCATTAACAGTCTGATTGTTTCCCAGAAAATGAAAACCGGCAGCTGATTGGACGAATGCGTCACGTGGTTCTTTTTTCTGTGCTAAAGGACTGCCGTATGATCTCCGCCTACAGGAGGAACAAAAATCTAAAAGATATTTTAATTCACACAAACTTAAATAAGAATATTGACCCCCGGGAAGTGCTTCGGAGCTCGGATATTGGTTTTATGAGTCTCCCCCACATGTTTAACCCCCACAGCAGAGTTGGTTTTAACCCAGGGCAGGTCCTGCAGCACACTACCATTAATGTGGTTAATGCAATTAGGTGTAGGGCCTGCCACAAATTGTATGTTGGTGAGACGAGAAATGCACTGTATTTAAGAATCAAGCAACACCAGTATATTTTAAATAAGGGCGATGGCACAACTGTTTTATATGTACATTTTAAACTCCACGGCTCTCAAAATGGGCCTGGAGAGCAACAGAGCCTGGACCACGGCTCAGCGCCGGGCGGCGGAGAGGAAGTGGATACATTTTTTTAAAAACCATAGACCCCATGGGTCTAAATGAAAAATACTAAAGTTCTTCTTCTCTTTTTGATCTAAGTTTTACAGGGTATTTTTTAGAAATACTTCCTCCCACTGCTCTGGTCTCCTCTCTCCTCAAGTTTTATCTGGACCTCCTCTGCAAAGCATCATACCCAACCTTTTAACCCTCCTGCATGCTTTCTTTTCTTTTCCTTGTTTTTTCCTTTGTTTTTTTATTTACTTTTTATTGTTTTAATATATATTTATGATTAATAATAACTATACTTGTTGTAATATTTATATATTTACATCTTTTATAGCATGTTTCTCCAATTTTAATATCCCTTCCTCTCAGGGGTTAATCACTACCTACAGAAGAGGTCCTACCTAATATTTTAATGTTTTTATTTTTAATAAATATTTTAAAGTTTGTCCTTTATAACTTTTATTCTGCCTTACCTATATTTGAACAATTTGATTGTGCTTTTGTTTTTATTGCTAATATTTATTATTATTATTATTATTATTACAAATTGAATTACTTTGAACTTTGAATTACTTGCCTCAAGATTTTAACATAATGATACACATGTAGTTTTATGCATTTTTACTAACAGTGTGGTTTTATTCTATGATGTATTTTAAATTATTTATGGATATTTATTGTGTGGCACTTTTTACCTCTTAAAGCACTTTTAAACATAGCACTTATTACTAATTTTTAATGGTATTTGAATATATTTGATTAACCTCAAGGGCAAGTAACTCAGACAGTATTTATGACCCCTTTAAAATGTTTTAATTTGTTTAGTTTAAATAAGAATTTATCTTGTATTGGGACGCCGGGCTATTTATTTACATAACTCTCTCTCTCTCTCTTTCTCTCTACATATATATATATAAATAATTTTATGTAATTATTTTGTTATGTCTCTAGGAGAGACACCGTGGTAGTTGTGGAGGTGACCTTTTATATAAAGTTTTAAATTTCCCGTTGTCTGTCCTGTCCAGTGGTTGTTTTAACACATGGCCTTTTTTTTAATATAACCCAACCCATTTTTGTAAGGAGTTCCTTAAGGAGTTTTTAAGGAGTTCTTTATTCATAACAGTGGTAGCCCTGTGCCCGTGCCCCTCGCAGCACCCATCCTGGGCGCTGTGTTTTAACCCTAACCCTAATACAGACACACACACATACACACACATAGACATACACACACATAGACATACAAACACAGACACACACACACACACACACACACACACACACACACACACACACACACACACACACACACACACAGAGACAAAGACACACACACACAAACACACGCAAACACACAAACACACACACACACACACACACATACAGACAAAGACACACACACAGACACACACACACACACACACACACACCCACACACACACCCACCCACACACACACACACACACACACACACACACACACACACACACACACACACACACACACACACACACACACACACACACACACACAAACAAACACACAACTCATTTAGGGTTCAAACATTGACAGGAAAAGTGCATTTGTAAAACGTGCACTTCATGTGAAACATTTGGTAATGAAAATTGAATTGAACAAATTCATCACCATATAAGCAGCTACAAGAAAACAACAAATAAATAAATAAATAAATGAGTAAATGAATAAACAAGTAAATTCTTAAGGCAGAGAGAAATGTGGGCGGTCAAGTCTGTAGTTTGGACATGCCTACAGAACAAAAAAAACAAATGCAATATGTATGTCACATATGTATCATGTGAAAACGCACACAAAACGTCATTGGAGTCAACTTCAAATTTGGTCTGTACCAGCACAGAGTTCATTTTTAATTGGTGATGGTTTGACCCGCCCCCTAAGCTTTAGCCACGCCCCCTTTTATAACTAATGACCCGTTTGATGTAGACCCTTGTGTGAGGTGTCATTGAACTCAGCAGACTTCTTCCTTCATTGGTGATGGTTTGGTTTTGGTTTTTTTGGCCCACCCCCTATGCTTAAGCCACGCCCCCTTTCATAACATTTGAACCGTTTAAGGTAGAGTCTTATGTGAGGTATCAATGAAATCAGCAAAGACTTTCTTTTTAATTGGTAAAGGTTTGCCTCGACCCCTATGCTTTGGCCACGCCCCCTTTCACAGCTAATGAACTGTATGACGTGGAGTCTTGCTTTAGGTATCGTTGAACTCAGTGGTGAGTTCCCTTTTAATTGGTGACAATTTGCGGTGTCTGAGTGCCGTGGAAATGCACGGTCGCAATAAAACATATAAAAACATTCAAACCGATGTGTGCATTGGCTCAAGAAGCCGACAAATAGCCAATATGTAATTCCCTCCCATTAAAATCTTTCATAAAAATACCCATCAGGGAATGCTAACAGGGTTGTCGGTCTCCAAATGTTTTAACTTTTATGAGCGCACCTCTCTCTCTTCACGCACCAAGCTCCGCCTGATCTTCTAGGAACGGTGACGCCATTATCAATCGAGTATTGATTGGTCAGTAGGCGGTGCTTTTACACAAGTTGATCTCTGATCTCCAACATAACCTGCTCCCGACCAGGTTAGGCATTCAGCATAAGTTACCACGGCGATTGAACCCGGTAACAACTAATCCACCATTGTGGTACAGAAAATCTGGGAGACGTATTAACATCTCTTGCTAAACAATGTCTGATAATTTTATTGAAATGAGCTGGTTTAACCATGGAGATGCAAGAAATATGCACTAGTGCAGAACACAGGACCTTCTTCTTGTATTTACTTTCTTGCTCCCGCCCCCAGACACATCTGACCAATAAGAGGAGTGGACGTTCTTCCGTGATTTGTAATGGCGCATCGTGGTACACTTGGATTTTTCCAGGTGTCAAACCAAACCAAACCAAACCGACCGAAGGCAAATCACTCCAAGTTTACAAACTCACAAACTGATTCGGACTAAACGAACTACCGGTGTTTGAACGCCCTGAGATTCAAAAAGAACCGGGAGGGGGTAGTAGAGAAAGTAGAAGACTGAATAAGTGGAAATGGCTGAAAGCACAACTGTCATTTAGAGGCAGAGCATTAATTATAAATAATCTGGTAGTGTGTCTACTCTGTGGCATCGGTTGGCCTGCATGGAGCCCCCAAAAGGGCAAGCTACTTTAGTGGATTTCTTTTGGGACAAATTACATTTGGTATCTCAGAGTGTTTTATTGTTACTAAAGGAGGAGGTTGGGCAAGGTTTGGTACACATAGAAAGTAGAGTGGTAACTTTCAGAGTACAGTTTGTACAGAAATATCTCACAGATCCAACAGATGTAGTTTGGAGAGATGCTAACACAAATGCACACTCAACTTGTTGCTGTTCTGGTTCCTCAGGGCAAAAAAAAAAAAGAAAAGTACTCAATTCATACTGCCGCAAAAATAATGATACAGATACAAACAGTCTCTAGTCTAGAAATTTTTTTTATTTTGCAATATTTTCTTGCAAAAAATATTTAAAACAAACTGTAGTAAACATGTAGCCTGGTTGACACCAGACCCTTCTCAGTTGTAACAGAGCTGGCTGCGGCTTTATATTTAGCGTACATACATGAGGTGGTGGCGATCTCCTAATCTAACTCTCAGCAAGAAAGCAAATACATTACATTCATTAAGATAACATGTTTAACCACAGCGACTTCTGTTCAAGAAGTGCATTCAACCATGAAGATACCCCCAAAAATGACAACAATCACAGGAGTATAAGGGTTCTCCCCAAAATGTTGAACTATTCAAATAAAGGACTATGTGAACCATTTGAAAAATGTTGACGTTGGCATCCCCCAGTGCTAGAATTAAGATCACAATAATATGTGTATTTATGTAGTACTTATCAAAACAAAGTTACACAGTGCTTCAAATAGAAAGCAAAGAACAAATAGAACAGAATTACAACTAGAAACAGATAAAAACTAGAATCAGTCAGCCTGCCATATTTTCTCAGGCAGAGTGTTCCAGAGCCTCGTGGCTCTTATTCCAAAATCTGTCTCCTTTCTGTCTTCATCCGAGAGTCTGGAACATAAAAAAAACTTCTACCTCTGAGGACCTGAAAGTGCGAGCAGGGTTGTACCGGGATTAAAAGATCTGAGATATACTGAGGAGTGAGACAGTTTAGTGCCGGTCTATAATTACAAAAGACCATAAAATCAATCGCCACTACATCTCAAAATAAAAATAAAAACACATCAGAATAATTATAAAAGATGAAATCTTCAAATCTGCTAACTACCTACTAATAAACATTTTACCAATTAAAAAGCCAAGCAAACTGCATTAAAGCACTGAAGATAATACTGAAAAACATGGGAGTGCCCCTTTAAATCCCAAACACTTGCATTGGTCTGTATCACGTCACATACTCATATCGTTTTCTTAACAACCATTAAATAATTGACACAAAATACACTGTTGTTACCCCACATGCACATTACATATCCAAATTATTTCATTAGCTGATAAAAAAGAGAGCGTGTCAGGGAGGATAATTGGAGCCATGCGAGTATCAGTTTAACAGTTTACACCCTCAGTAAAGCCAGTTGGACTGATCAGTCTCCTCGAGGTCCAAAAAGTTCCTCAGAACACACCGAAGAGACGCCGACTTGAGTGTAGGTTTTGCGTGTGCGCGAAGCGTAATACGTCTCCATAACAGCAGGCGGCGCTAATCCGTATTGTTGCCCAAAAAATGAAAACCGGCAGCTGATTGGATGAAGGTGTCACGTGGGTCTGGTTTCTCCGGAAATTCAAAGCCAGACTGTCATGGCGGCTCGTTCAGAATACAATCTCATATTGTCCTAAAATAGTTCACCGAAACGTGTTTCTGAAAACATTTTAAGCAAGAAATAGGCCGTGCAGTTTCAAAATCTGTCTTCATTTCAGATCGACAAAGCTCAGTTTAAAAGATTTTCATCAGATTTTGAGAGACATTAGTCAGGCTCATTCTGCTCGCCATTTCCGGGTGAGTCCTGACTGCCCTGTCTCCGACTGAACACGTTAGGTAGGCCAAAAAAAGGCAGACGGGCCCTCAGACGGATGACGGCACGGGACACACCGAACAGATTTGAGTCACCGACCTCGCCAGACTGACCAACGGCCGATTATTGGTTTAGTGTGTCAGCACCTTAAGAAAGGGTTGTGTTGTTCTGTAGACATCATGGGCAGATATAGATTAGAAGGCACTCACATCTCTTGTTTTCCCAGAGCATCCACAAGGGATCTTCCCCTTCTTATGCAGGAAGTAGAGAACGCTGCCGAGGATGATGAGCAGCAGCAGACACAGTATGATCATCGCCCTTTTAATCACCCTGTGGAACTCAGCTACACACACACACACACACACACACACACACACACACACACACACACACACACACACACACACACACACACACATACACAGCTCACATATTAATGTCAGTCCTTCTAGCAATAGGACTTATTTGCTGCTTTGACAGCAGTGGTGTTTAACGAAATTGACAGCCACAAAAGAAGTTCATTTTAGATTAAGGTTTCTGTTTATCAGCCTCCACACAAACCAAATCACTTTGGCCTGAGCATATAGCTTCTGGACCAAATTATGAGGGGAAACACTGCATTCTGTATATTTCAAAGGGACACTTATTTATTATATAGATAAAGGTCAGTTCTCTAGTCTTGTGGAGAACTACCCTGAAAACAGTTGCCAACAGTTGTATAATGATCTCTGGAGGAGCTTTGGGAAGTCTCGGAAAATGACCTAAGTCAAAAGGAAAAAGAAAACCCGGTGTTTAAAGCTGGGTGGGTGAAGTTTCAAAGACTTGGTATGTTTAGGAGCGTTTAGCAGGCAGGAAAGGACTAAGAAAAATAAGCTATAGGTTCCATTATAGGAAGTGTGGGATCCAGTGTTTTGGAGCTTATTAGAGACTAAACGTCAGCCTTTTTTTATAAATCAGTCTCTGGCAAGTGTGCACACTGTAACCTGTTAACATGGGAGCCGGAATATAAACGGACACGCCAGGCAGCTGACATGATCGCGCGACGCATCCAGTGTGTAACCAGCCTTAGATTCTTAGGCATCCACATTTCAGACTCCCTCTCATGGTCTTTCCATACCAGCTGTGCCATTAAGAAGGCACATCAGAGGCTTTGTTTTCTGAGGTGTCTTGAGAAATACGGTAGGTCCCTTTACATTCTACAGAACTTTTACCGCTGTACAATTGAGAGTATATTGACAGGTAACACATTTACTGGAAACGCAGCACTAAAAAGGCACTAGGGATTGTGCAGGATTCTAGTCATCCTACACACAATCTCTTCTTAGGGACAGTTTTGACCCACAGGTAATAAGGTTATTGAACAATAGCCCAACAGGAAGGAGGGCTGTGGTCTATTTTGCTTGGATATTTCTAGATGTTTTTAAATGCTATTATGTTTTTTAAAATTGTTATTATTGACTGGTGCTGAGGGAGTGCCAAGGAACATTGTATTTAATTGCTGTGGTACTTTGTACTAATATGCATATGACAATAAACTTGAACTTGTCACTAACAGAACTTAAATCTAAAGAAGAAAATGAGCAAAAGAGAAAGAGGCGTCTCTCGAGAATGGAGAGAAACAATCTTACCAGGAGAGAAGGGAGCAGCTGAAGTGACTCTGGGAACTGTGAACAAGTAGAACAACATTTACAGTGGGCCCCCAAATACACACACACACACACACACACACACACACACACACACACACACACACACACACACACACACACACACACTTCATTTGATTGCAGCTGCTTCAGTAATTACAAAAAATCCCATATTTGTCTGGAGGTGTCAAGGGAACAGAGCTGACTGTATGTGTAACACAGGGCTTGTTAAAGAGGAACTACGCAATTTTTTTTTTAGCATAATTTACCTTTACTGAACAGCTGAAATAGTTGTATGACTTTTTTCGGCTTGAATGGTGGTCGTCTTGCTCCCCCCTGGTGCCTGTGAGTGGAAAAACCACCCTTGCAACTTTTGGCCGGCAAGCCGGCAGCCTCAGAGTCAGGAAGAATCGCGTGATATCAGTTCTCGCAATGTAAAAAATTGTTTCACGGCACTGCACACATATGCCCATTCAAGAACCGGCTAACCCCCAATTTCCACCGGCTGCATAACGGCTGTGGAACGGCAGCAGAGTCATTAGGTTTCCATTAAAGTCAATGTGTGTATTTCCACTGACTACAGAACGGCTGCGTCCCTACTCCGGCGATCCGCAGCCCTCTGGAGTAGATACGCAGAGCTTCTATTTTTGCCGGACACCAGAGAGCTCCGCAGCAATTCAGCACACGGCAGATAGTGCGGGACAGGAAGTCAAGCACAGAAGCAAAATGCCTTCAACTCACTACTAGATTCAATTGGTTTCAGTCAGAGTGTGCATAAGGCCACGCACTGTTTTAACCACACCCTCGACCTTGTGCTGTCATATGGCATCAAAAGATTTAATAGTATTTCCACAGAATTCTTTATTATCAGACCATTTTTTAATTACTTTCGAATTCTTACTACCCGACTATACAAAATTAAATAAAAACCTTCTATGCTAGAGCCTATCTGACAGTGCTATAGCTAAATTTAAGGAAGACATTCCAACGGCATTTAACTCAATGTTGTGCTTTAATATAACAGAGGACCTTTATGTTAATTTTAGTCCTTCCCAAATTGATAATTTAGTAGACAGTGCTACGACCTGCCTACGGACGACTTTAGACTCTGTTGCTCCTCTCAAAAATAAGATGATGAAGCAAAGGAAACCAGCACCTTGGTATAACTCCCAAACTCGCAAATTAAAACAAATCTCACGAAAACTTGAAACCAAATGGCGTTCCTCCAAACTGGAAGAATCTCATTTAGATTGGCAAGACAGTCTGAAAACCTATAGGAGGGCTCTCAGAAATGCCAGATCAGACTATTACTCATCATTAATAGAAGAAAATAAGAACAACCCAATGTTTCTTTTCAGCACTGTAGCCAGGCTGACAGGTAGTCACAGCTCTACTGAGCCATCTATTCCTCTAGCTCTTAGTAGTGACGACTTCATGAGTTTCTTTAATGATAAAATCATAACAATTAGGGATGGAATTCATCACCTTTTGCCCTCAACTTCTAACGGTTCACCTTTTGATACAGGAGAGCTAGAAAGAACGACAAGACCTGACATATACTTTGAATCCTTTTTTCCTATAGACCTTCAACAACTAATGCTCAAGGTCTCTTTAGCAAAGCCTTCTACCTGTCTCTTAGACCCCATCCCAACAAGGCTACTTAAAGAAGCATTACCCATGGTTAACACTTCATTACTAGATATGATCAATATGTCTTTATTAACAGGTTATGTACCGCAGTCATTTAAAGTATCTGTGATAAAACCTCTTCTGAAAAAACCCACCCTTGATCCTGAGGTCTTAGCCAACTATAGACCTATATCGAACCTTCCCTTTCTCTCCAAGATCCTTGAAAAGGTAGTCGCTAATCAGTTATGTGACTTTTTACATAGGAATAGTCTTTTTGAGGACTTTCAGTCAGGATTTAGAAAGCATCATAGCACAGAGACGGCACCGGTGAAAATTACAAACGACTTCTAACTGCTGCTGACAAAGGACTTGTCTCCATATTTGTCTTATTAGATCTTAGTGCTGCGTTCGACACTATTGACCATATCATCCTTTTACAGAGACTGGAACATTTAGTTGGCATTAAAGGAATCACACTAAGCTGGTTTAAGTCCTATTTCTCTTATCGATCTCAATTTGTTAATATCAACGATAAATCCTTCAGGTATGGTAAAGTTAGCCATGGGGTTCCTCAAGGCTCAGTGCTTGGACCAATTCTATTCTCCTTATATATGTATTCCTCTAGGCAATATTATTAGGAAACACTCAATTAACTTTCACTGTTATGCGGATGACATCCAATTATACTTATCAATCAAGCCAGACGAAACCAGTCAGTTAGCTAAACTTCATGAGTGCATTAAATTACATGGATGACCTACAATTTTCTGATGTTAAACTCAAACAAACCTGAAGTGATTGTGTTGGGCTCCAAACACCTCCGATCTTCATTATCTAAAGATATAATTACTCTGGATGGCATTGCCCTGGCCTCCAGCACTACTGTCAGAAATCTAGGAGTTATTTTTGATCAGGACTTATCCTCCAACGCCCACTTAAAACAAACCTCAAGAACAGCTTTTTTCCACCTTCGTAATATTGCCAAAATTAGGAACATCCTGTCTCAAAACGATGCTGAAAAACTAGTCCATGCATTCGTTCCTTCTAGGCTGGACTACTGTAATTCCTTATTATCAGGATGCTCAAATAAAACTCTTAAGACTCTCCAGATGATCCAGAATGCTGCAGCGCATGTTCTAACAAGAACTAAGAAAATAGATCATATTTCTCCTGTATTAGCTTCCCTGCATTGGCTTCCTGTACAATCAAGGATTGAATTTAAAATCCTTCTTCTGACCTACAAAGCTCTAAACGGTCAAGCACCTTCATATCTTGAAGAGCTCATAGTACCTTACTGTCCCACTAGAGCACTACGTGTTTTCAATAAACTGAAAACACTCCTCTTTGATAAAGCTTATAGTTAGGAAGTGAGTAGAGTAGAGGGAGGCAGGCCGATACAGCCCGGTCCGGTTGGGGAGAGTTCTAGCCTTATCAGGCACCTCTCTTGGGCCTGCCTCTCTTAGTTATGCTATCATAGTTCTAGACTACGGGAGAGGTTCCTTCCTTCCTGTGACACACCGACCTGCTCTCTCTTTCCATTTGTTTCCATCTGTGTGCATCCTTGCCCCTGAAATGCTTGTTACTAACCTAGTAACAAGCATTCAGTCTTGTTACAGTCACTGTTCCATTATCTTTGTGACTATTATTGCCACTGTTCATCACACCCCCAACCGGCACCGTCAGACACCGCCTACCAAAAGCCTGGGTCTGTCCCAGGTTTCTTCCAAAAAGGGAGTTTTTCCTTGCCACTGTCACATTAGCCACTGCTAATGCTTGTTCTTGGGGGAAATACTGGAATTGTTGGGTCCTTGAAAATTAGAGTGTGGTCTAGACCTACTCTATCTGTAAAGTGTCTCGAGATAACTCTTGTTATGATTTGATACTATAAATTGAAATTAAATTGAACTGAAAAGTTCAATCTTCTCCCTCACAGGCATCACTGATGGATTTTACAGCTGAAGTCTTAATAAATTACCTTGATGAACATAAAGGACGCACGTTTCTGCTGCATATTTTATAAAGTCTGACAGTGTGCAAGCCAAGAATGATAAGACATTAACATAAGAGGAATTTTCCAATAGTAGCACTGTTTAAATGCAAATGTTACTTCACATTTAAGATGCTTTCAAAGCCTGAGTCTGGTTCCCTCTCCATCCTATAAATCCACAGCACTCATACAGATGTTGCAGTGCACATGAGAAAGAAGCTCTTACTGGCTTTGATGCTGAAAGCCTTGACTTCAGTGCTCAGATCATTGGAAGCGGTGCACAGAGCGCTGGTGTCTGAGGTGACATTGACTGACACCACGCTGTGGATAATGTGTTCTTTTGCCTTGTTCACCACCTCCACCTTCTGTAGACAGACAGACACACACACACACACACACACACACACACACACACACACACACACACACACACACACACACACACACACACACACACACCATCAGTGAGCATTAACTATTCAACAACTAGACAAAGCATTCTCCCAAAATACCGCTGATCCTCACAACTAGAAACACTATAAAGGCTATAATTTCAGATGTCATAGGTGGAAGTAAACAAGCTGCCATTACTGTGGGGACACCTCACTAGTCAACCTGCAGCACCACACAGTGTGTAAAGGACTTTGTACATTTCCTGGCTGATATTCCACTTTTACTGTTTAACATCTTTCATACCAAAGTATGAAACACGTTTGTGCATTTATTTATTGATATTGTTGTAATTATTTTGTCTGGTTTTATATCTTGTGTTTGGATTTTATTTACTTTTATTGTAAAGAACTTTGAAACTTTGTTTTGAAAGGTGTTATATACAGTAAATAAGTAATTATTCATAATAATAACCATTTATAATAATAACCCTCAGGAATCCAGGTCCATTTTGGTTATTTTTGCAGGTTTCCCTTTTTTTCAGCACAATCTCAGCTACATGTCTGACTTTAACGGGTTTCATGCTTTTTGCGTTGTTGTAGCATTGAACCGTCTTCTGATAATTCGTACTGATTGTGATCAAAGGGATCAGAGCATTGGTCAGAGCGGCTCAAAGAACGGACTTCTTCTCTTCTGTAGCCTATAATTCTGTAGCCTATCATTCTATACCGGTGTCTGTGTTGTTACAAAATCTTGTAAGCGCTCAGAACCTCAACAGACCTTTTGTACAAGGTTGCGCTTGTGTCATAACGCCATCCAGACCGCGCTCCATGCAAGAAGCATGGAACACGTTTTATCATTTTGTAAATTTAATTGTCTAATTTTTTTTACAAAGTCAGTTTCTTTGTTTAACCGTTGTTGATGGTAATTGTGTATTTAGTTTAGATGTCCACAAAACAAGGGTTATGTACTTCCGTTTACTGTGTTGAGAATTGCTCTCTAAACCCTGTCTCTTGTAAAGTAAGTAAGTAAAGTTTATTTCTAGAGCACATTTAAACACAGTTTAAGCTGACCAAAATGCTATACAAACGAGCACAAAGGTGCTGTATTAACCCTTGTGTTGTCCTTCGGGTCAACGGGACCCGAAGGACAACACAAGGGATTATATAAGTGATTATTGGTCGGACAGTTGTGCTAAAACTATGCTAGTTGTTGGCACTTGACCCTAATTAGTTCATAGCAACAAAAATAGCTCAGGCCACCAGATATGGTGTTTTTAGGGTCCCTCTAAACGAATGGGAAGGCTCCAAAATTATTGGAGGTGCGAATACCTTATCTGCAGCCCCTCCCACCGGACATATTGTGGTCCCTTTTCCTTGTGGTGACCTGTCGGAGTTTGATGAAAAGGCTCTTAAATTTACAAGAAGGCCCAGACTTCTTTGTCTCTAAGCACATGTTGGCTGAAAACCCTTTGTTTGAAAAAGATAATGTCGGCCCACTACTGGATGGTTCCAACATTGTTTTCTCAAATATTTTTTTAAATGCTATAAATATAAAACACCAAAATTCAATGACAGCAGTGAACTGATAATTTATTTTACTTGTGAAGAGCGCTATAGGGAACCATCCATGTTATTTTTTTTAACAATTTGGTTGAAAGAAACACAAATTTCTGATATAGAAACATTTTGAAAATGGGTCAAATTTGACCCTGAGGACTACCGTTTAAAAAAATATTAAATAAATAAGTATTTCAAAAATTTGACTGAAAGAGACAATTATATTGTTAATCGCAATTATTTCTGAGACAAGCTAAATTTGGAATTGTTAAAGCTCTAGCTGTACATCAACATGAACGTGATGAATTGCACCAACAGTAATAACCACCTATCTTATGTGAATATAAATCAGTGCTGCGAGTCAGACATGGTACCTGGCTGCCGATGATGCTCCAGGAGAGGCTGGGCAGCGGATGGCCCTGAAACTCACAGCTCAGGTTCACCATCCTGCCTGTTGCCTCCTCCAGCTGCACCTCCTGCTCAACTCCCACCAACTGGGGACCACCTAAACACACACACATTATTTATTTATATAGTCATATTTTAGTTGTTGTCTTGATAAATTCATAATTCATTTCCACATAGCTAATCTATGAGTACAGTACCACTTCAGAGTCATACTCAAACGCTGGTCTGAGCTTTTTTAGAAATACAGTTTTTTATTCACTTATACATTCCAGTCACTTTTTTGTTCAATGTTACGCTACTGTCAAATTAAACTTGACACTTCCTGCACAGATGTTTCTCATTAAAAGCCCTCCTGTGGCTTGACAGGGGAACAATCCTTCTCTTTCCTCGTAGAATTTTTTTTGTAAAGGGAAAAAAAGCTCAAAACTGATGCAATTCTTTATTTCAAGCTGGAAAGATCGACCTTTCGGCACTAATCCAATCTTTAGCTGACTGACATGCTCGTAGTAACAGAAGGTGTTTCAAATCAGAGCTGTCAGGCAGAAATAGAGTCACAAGAGAGTTCATTCATAACTAGAGAAGCACCGATAGACCGGCTGGTGACCGGATTTGGCCGGTTTTCACGTGCTCGGCCATGACAGGCAACCGGCAGGTCAGTCTGACATATGCCGATTTCATGCCAGTCAACGCTCCAATTAACTGCCAACATAAGTTCTACCAGTTACAGTTCTCAAGGACACACGGACGCAACAGCACGGTCTCTTCTTCCTTTCTCTCAACTTCTCCGCCCTGTGTGAAGCGCGTGTCCGCGCTATTCTCCCACATGTAGGAACCTCGTAAATTAACCAGCAACATGTCAGCTGTTTGGGAATTCTTCAGCGTGTGTGCAGAAGATAACAAGTTTGCAATATGCAACAGCTGCAAGGAAAGAGTAGGGCGTGGAGGGACGACACCAAAAACCAAAATCACATTTCTTTAGTTGATATTGGATGTGAAAAGAAGGAAATGTTAATTTATATAGTTCTATGTTATAGTGATCCATTATCTGTTCAACAAATGTTCTATTAAAGAAAAGATAGAAAATAAATATGTATGTGTGCTGTAAAGTGGTTAGAAAACATGAAATCAGAATTGGCTAAAATCGGTATCGGCTGGCCTAACTCAAAGAAAATCAGAAATCGGAATTGGCCTAGAAAGTGGTAATCGGTGCATCTCTATTCATAACCATATCTAAAAACCCGCAATAACAAACTACAGTAACGTAATGGAATCTATATATAAAGACATTTGAGTTCTTGGATCTATTTATTTCCTTCAGTCTTTGCTTCACGTTCCTAATATATATATATATATATATATATATATATATATATATATATATATATATATATATATATATATATATATATATATATATGACTTTTTCATTTCAGCAAAGCAATAAAAACTTTTTTTTAATATTTAATATTTTTCTTTTATCTGGACTGTCCTTTCGTCAAAAAAGGTGCACAGAAGCTTACCTAATGACACAAAGTTAATTTTATATTCAATAAAGAAGACTATAGAAAAAGTTTTTTTTGGACGCTTCCCTTGGCCCCACAAGTAAAGCGAACTTGGTGGTGAGGTACAGAGGATGACTCACCTTGGACGATGATGTGGACGGAGCCGCTGGTGTGCAGGGCAGGCAGGGAGGGAACGGTCACCTCACATATGTACTCTCCTGTTGTTTCATAGGTGGCGTCTTTCAGATGCAATGTGTTCCCCTTACCCACCTCATTCCCATCCTGCACACACACACACATGCACACATACGCAGTGAATGAACAAAGGAGATGTTGGATATTGAGAATGTTCAGTGTATGGTGTGGCTTAAAGACTGTTGGAGGGATTTCCTTGACATTTTGCACAGGCATTCATGTTCTCCAGAGGATGAATTGTTATAACTGTTGATATCCAGATTTTTCATCAGCTTCATTCAGCTAAAAATTTGAAAGGGGTCAATTTTTTCTAAATGCATACAAAACTAATGCCATTCCCATTAGCCTCAGCTGTACATTGCATTTACTGCTAATTAGTAAATGCTAGCATGCTAATATGTAACACCAAGATTACAACAGCTAAAGATCAGTGTGTTAGTGTTATTGTCAGCCTAGGAGCATGCAAAAGTCAGCATTTAGCTCAAAGAACCACTGTGTCCAGTACAGAAATGTATCAAAATTAATTTAGCAAGGTCTGCAGCTGAATACACAGCTGCTGTTCCATTTTAAAACTAATCTAGTCTAATCTGTACGTACCTTGTACCAGACAGTGGATGTTTTCAGGGAGGACAGAGCGTTGCAGGTTGCAGTCAGAGTTTCTCCTTTCAGCATGACCTCAGAGTCTTTAGATACCACCACAGCTGGGTCCAAGTCTGAACACAACAAACAAACAAATGGACAAAACAAAAAACAGGAAACACATAAATTAAAGGAATACTTTTTCATTGAAACTTGCTTTCTTTTTGACATTGAGATAAGGTGACCAATATCAATCTTATGTCTGTGATTTAAGTACAGAGCTTAGGGTCAGGGTGTGGTAAGCATAGCTTAGCATAAAGACTAGAGGCATGGGGAAACTACTGGCTTCTCTCTGTCCAAAGTGAAAACTTCCCAACCAACTAACATATTACTGTGCATCTCTTTTGTTGTTTCAGTCTCTAAGTTGTTTCAAATACATGCACATTGTTATGTGTCTGTTTGTATATATCATTGATCCTCACAGTGCACAGCGAGCTGCATTTCTCCTATGACCTTTTTTGAGTCCAGAGGGTGACACTGGTATATGCCACTGTCTTTTCGTGACACTGGGGATAGGAGCAACGCATTGCTGTAGATGCTCTCCAAGTCCACATCCAGCTCCTGCAACAAATACTCTTATTTGTTATCTAAATCCATGTTGTCATCATGTGAAAGTAACAACGTAAACTAAGGTAAGTTCATTGTATCTTATATCAGATGTTCTCTTAGTGTGAAGACATGATTAGCATCTCATTTGTCACAGTTTAGCCCTATGGGCGTAGTTGCAGACTTGCATTACATTGAAAAGATTACTTTCTTTTTTTTCGTTTTACTTGGCGGAAAGAGTTTGTGAGTGGAAAACAGGTGATGAATTAAACCCGCCAACTGGCACGTCATGTAATCTTTGACCGCTTGAAATTTTAAATAAAAGAACACAAAATATCTGTTATATTCATTGCATTGAAAAACTGTGATTGTGAGATGGTTTTACGGATCTTATGGACATAAACAACTTACAGTTTACGTAACATTTTCTTTGGTTATAGGATATAGGAGATTAAAGTAATGATTCAAGAAAAACAAATGCTTTATCAAGGGCCCGGCCCGGCCCAGGGATAGTGGCTGGAAATATCGGCCCGGTCAAGTTCGGGCTCGGGCAGAGAATCTAAACTCTACAATGAGCCTCTGACATGGGAATCAGTGTGGCCTCCGGTCTTAGACCCCAGCCTGGATCTGCGGTGTCAGAGCTGACAGAGCCCTCACAGACCTCATGTCTACATAGGGTAAGCTCTACATATAAAAAACATTCCCTGTATGTCTCTTGCGTGTCACCCATTCTCTCTTGGGGACTTTAAGGGTGATCAAATTCTTACTTGTTCTCGGTTGAAAATGAAGACAGGCTGGGGGTTGCCATCACCCTGGCAACCTAGCTCCACAGTAGGAGTTGCCCCAGGGCTTGGTCAAAGAGGGGGACCTCTTTGACCAAGCCCTGGGGCAACTCCTTCCACAGCTTCACCATGGTGGTAGGGTCTGGGGACACACACACACACACACACACGCTTATTCAGCGAGCTGCTAAAGTCACTTTACAAGGCCATTTCCATAACGCTGACAATACACAGTGTTTGGCTCTGCCTGCCACAATATCAATAATAAACGGTTTCAAACTATTTAGACAAGCGATGTGTCTGTTAAAATGCATTACTAAAAATAACAATATTTAAAAAGGTTATTCCATCAAATTTAATATCAAGACAGATTACAAAGAATGGTGAAAAAAATCAAAGCACAAACTCTCTGGACAAACAAACTTTCTACACCTTTTTTTCAGGCTAAATAGTACTTCTCATGACAACTAATCTGAACTTCATGAGAAATGCCCCTTTAAGATAATAACTGTTGTAAGCCTGACACATTACGGAGAAAGCGAGTGCCCAAAAAATGAAAGCATATCAGTGTCTTGTAGCCATTTGTGGGCTAATAGAACCACCCAACACAGCTATTTTCGCTAAACTATTGCGTTTGTTGATATGCTTTCATTTTTTGGGTGATAGAAAACTTTTTCTGGGACCATAGAGAGCCTACCGAGGTGAGCAGTATAATTTATATTGTTTTTTTGGTTGAACTATTCCTTTAACCAAAAGAAAGCTAAATTAATTTGTAATATAACACCTCAGTAACACTGTGTGTTGTCCACTTGGCCTCAGAGGAAACACTAAACTAGAGCTGCAAAGATTAGTCGATTAGTTGTCAACTATTAATTGAATCGCCAACTATTTTGATTGATTGATTGAACATTTGAGTTTTTTTATTCCAGCTCCTTAAATGTGAATATGTTCTAGTGTCTTCTCTCCTCTGGGACAGGAAACTGAATATCTTCGAGCTGTGGACAAAACAAGACATTCAACAGACCTGCCAACCTTGAGGAAATTTTATGAGTACAACCCCCGCCCCCAGGCACGCGCGCGCTCACCCGACAGCCCACCGCAAATGTACGCTCCACCGTTGCCCACCCACCAGTGAGAAACCTATGAGACACCATAATACATAATAGACACATGGTACCTGCAATCTAAAAAATGTAGGTGGAGAGGGGGGACATTATGATAGGTTACTATGAGTAGGTCATATTCCTGCATGTTGTTACAAATATTATAAATTAAACACACACACACACATTTCAAAAGGAAAACTAGATATATGTAATTAAATTCAAATACATTGTTTGGCTCATCACTACCTCCTAGATTACAATAAATTGTTATTACTGTGTAGAGGAATGGAGTGGATGAATGGCTGTAGGTGTACTGAAACTAAACAAATGTTTTCTTATATCCTGTCCAATTTGTTATGCCCATATATTTGTTAGTCTAGCCAATAGGAGGCAGAGAGAGCTAATACATAGGCCTAAGTACTTCTTTGTTAAAGATGAGAGTCAGACCAGGTTAACACAGCCTTCTTTTGATTACTGAAGTAGTCTAAGTAATGATTTAATCATAAAGCAACTTTGAATAGGCCTAAAGCAACTACTAAAAAAGCACAAGATTGAAGCCTGGCAGAGACACAATTATAGGCTAATACATAACATGGGTCAGATATTTTCAGATAGGCTTTTAAAAGGTTGACATGGGTGACATTGCATTATGTCAGTTGCCATCACAGTGGCCTAGCATATAGCCCTACTGTATGCTATGCATCATTAACTGAGCTCGTAACAGCTGGACTCCCTGTTATGATGTCAAGGTCATTATTTATGTTCATGAATTCAAGTAGGCTAAAAAATAGCCTAACTGTTCCCTTTATCTTACGTTAATCAGCACCTGGCCTGTCTAAAACCTTCTCGTTTTCTAGCCATTGCACCACTTTTCTAACTGCCCCCAACTAATGGGAAGGATGGCAATTGTGATAGGCTAGTAGTATATAGCTGACAGGTTTGCACGTGCACGTATAGGGTACAGGTTTGCGCGTGCACGTGAGGTCACGTGATGTCGTCACGTGCACACGCGTGCACGTGTCCCCCGAAGCGTTGTGATTGGTCGGGCGTTCGAGCGGCGCGCGCAGCAAGGGAAAAAATAAAAATTAAAAAATTAAAAAATTAAAAAATTAAAAAATTAAAAAATTAAAAAATTAAAAAAAAAATTTTTTTTTAAAACGCCTAAAAATAAATGAAACTGATATCGTCCGGTTTGTAGTGCCCCCCGAGGGTGAAGGGAAGTCCGTGAGAACCGTAGCCATAACTGCACAGAGTGTCCTGTCGTTGTATGGTGGAGTTTGTATTGTGTATTCCTTAAAGCGTTAGGGTTAGGCTATGTCTCAACATGTCTGAAAAAGTCATGCCGTCTCTCTAGCGGTCGAACCTGGGATCGCCTCTAGCGTTCGTAATGCCGGGAGTACATCTCGCGGGCCGGCTGTCTGCGTGTGAGTGTGAGGACCTCTGGTGACCGAGGGAGCTGTGGCGTCTAGCAGACGGATCGACCGTGCTCACTCGTTCGTACTGTTTGGGTAGTTTGCTCACTTGTTAACAAACCATTTTTAACTAGTCTGTTAGCTATCTCGCTAGCTTGTTACCACGTTTTTTTTCTCAACCTTCCACATTTTGCTCTTTTTTTAACAAACCATTTTAGCTAGGCTGTTAGCTGGCTTGTCTGTTAGCTAGCTAACTTGTTACTACGTTTTTTCTTGACCTTCCACACCCATACCAGCTGGTGTTCTTTTTTTTGATTTTTTAATTATTCTTGTGAAAGCAAAGATGATTCGTTTTTCAGCAAAGCACATTACATCGTTTTAATAGCACCCCTTTTTGCATGCTAGCTTGTTCACTTTTTTCAACAAACCATTTAAGCTGTGTTGATAGCTACCTTGCTATCACGTTTTTCCTCTAACAAAGCCCTCCCGGAATGTACTTTTAATTCTATTTTTGTGAAAGCAAAGAGGAATCGTTTTTTCAGCAACATCTACAATTGGTAAGTACATTTTAAAGCAGATCTTGTGTTTAAGCATGTTGTAAGATATTTAATTTATTCAGCCATTCGTAAATTAAAAAAACGTTGACCTCGTGGTCGTCTGTTACGAAGGGGGGGTTTGCTATTGTTGGTTTGTAAAAGCGTCATCCTGGGTGTGTCTTGTAGGTTTAAAACGGGGTGTTTCAAGGTGGGGTGCTCACTTTCGTACCTGCTGTTTTAGCTCGTCTGCTAGCTAACTTTTACCTTGTTTTTCCCAGCCTTCCTCAACAAAAGACCTCTGAAGTGTTTTTCTTTTTTAATTCTTTTTGTTGAAAGAAAAGAGACTTCGTTGTTTTTTGCAGCTATGCCTACAACTGGTGAGTAAATATAAAAAGCGTATCTCGTGTTTAAGCACGCTGTAAGATATTTAATTCATTCAGACATTCGTGTATTAAAACGTTTAAGCGGCATATACTTTATGTAGTTTGCATCATTAGGTGATTCTACCAAAGAGCCAGGACAATGTTGCTACGGTAGCTGTTGATTATCATCCTGAAAGCAATAAGAAAGCTGTAAACAGGTATTTAGTGGTGTATTTATCTCTTTTATTATGTGATTTGTATTACTATTTAATTTATCACGGTGTTTTTAGACTACTAATATATATATATATATTCTCTGTCTGTGTCTAGACACCCCACCCCGGAACAAAGGATCCTGAGTGGAGATAGCTACTCAATAGGACATTCTGTTGAAATCAACAGTGTTAGAGGGCCATATGCTTCGCTAGGCGTATCTGTGAAAGCAGTTAGGTTTAAGAAGGATCTCTGGTTTAAACATAAGAAGAGTTCTATTGAGGTGGGTTGAAAAAGAAAAACAGTAAAATAGTGTATTGTTTTTTTAAAAAAAAAAGTCTGTTCTAATAATGTAATGTTGTGTTTCAGACTAAGAAAATCCCTGAAGGGTTACCACCGAAAAGATCCCGCTCATCCTTTGTTCAAGGCTCTCCTTCTCTGAGCACTGATGCAGAGGTAAGAAAAACCATTTGTATCTAACAGACTATATTTATATAGTGTTATAAAACATTTTTATAGAATGTATATATTGTTATAAAAAATAAAAAAAGGATTTTTCCTTTGTGTCATCAGCTAAAGGTTGTAGCAGGCTTGTCTTTGCGTATGGCATCTGATGAGGATTTCACACAGTCACCCCCATGGAGCACAAACGGCTGTCTCCATAAGTCTAAGAAGAGATCTAAGAAGAGATCTATTGAGGTGGGTTGAAAAAGAAAAACAGTAAAATAGTGTATTGTATTTTTAAAAAAAAAGTCTGTTCTAATAATGTAATGTTGTGTTTCAGACTAAGAAAATCCCTGAAGGGTTACCACCGAAAAGATCCCGCTCATCCTTTGTTCAAGGCTCTCCTTCTCTGAGCACTGATGCAGAGGTAAGAAAAACCATTTGTATCTAACAGACTATATTTATATAGTGTTATAAAATATTTTTATAGAATGTATATATTGTTAAAATGGATTTTCCTTTGTGACAGCAACTAAAGGCTGTTTCAGACTTGGTGTCTCTACATTTGACACCGAAGGAGAATTTCACACATAGTACCCAGGCGCCAATACGACCACTGGGTGTCTCTATTGAGAGGGGACAAAGGGCCACACCTTTACCAAAAACAACAGTTGAGGTTTGTGTTTTGTTTGAAGTGTGTGTGTGTGTGTGTGTTTGTGTGTGTGTGTGTGTGTGTCTTTATTTAACTAAAATATGTTATCATCCCTAGACGATCATATCCGTAGAAGACTTAGAAGGGCGTGAAGACACACACCTATCGGAGCCGTCTCATACAACACACCAGACGAATGGGGGAGCTTCGCCGCCGGTCCCTGAATATGATGTAGGTGTTTTACAGAGTTCTGCTGTACTCCTTGACACCGTTTGTAGAGAGGAATGTGACTATAATGACGAAGACGACTGTATACCAGACACTCCTGTCATACATAGACAAAGACCAACATACAAGCCCCCGTTAACTGTGTCAGATAATTGGTGTAGCATTAGTAATACCCCTGTAACTATTCCTATAAATATACTCGAGGGTGTCGATCCATTCCAGGGTAATCAACCAGAGCGTAGTTATATTACTAACAATCTTTTCGAGCCCTGCTCAACCCAAGGGTTTTCCGACCGTACCACCTTGTTTCAAGGTGAAGAGCTTTTTGAATATTGTGCGAACACGTCATTCCGGCAAACTGTGTCTACAAACCGCTCATGTGCAGATTCTTATGCCAGTCCACAACCGTCCACGAGTACGTTCCGCGCACAGGCGCCTCCCTCAGACAATCCTCAGGAGCGTGGGCAGTCATCAAAACGTCCCAGCCCCCGTGACCGCTCCAGTCCACAACCGTCCACGAGTACGTTCCGCGCACAGGCGCCGCCCTCAGACAATACTCAGGAGCGTGGGCAGTCATCAAAACGTCCCAGCCCCCGTGACTGCTCCAGTCCACAACCGTCCACGAGTACGTTCCGCGCACAGACGCTGCCCTCAGAAAATCCTCACGGGGGTGTGCAGCATGGGGAGGGTCGTGTTTCTAAGGCGACGTCTGACATAGCATCCCGACAGTTTCCCCTTTTTAATGCTACTGAATTTCGTCAAGATGTCGACCTACGAAATATTGATTTGACAGATATTGGCAGTGTGCCTGAAAGGGTTTATAACACTCTAACAGGTTTAATAGAGAGGGCTTTGGACAATGCTACACAGGACAGTGTTTTAAATGTTGAGTTAAGGGGCCCTGCCGTGAATGTCCCTATTCAAACAATGTTGAACTCGGACGACGGCTACAACACAGATACATTTCTGGAGCAAGTCTCACAAGCTATGCAAAGTAACGATAATTCTCTGACCGATGACGCTTTGGAATTAATTGTGACTATAGCTCGTAATATGTCAGGCGGTAATCCCGGGGGCCGTCGAAAACTAGGAAGCATCGGTTACGATCAAATATTGTCAGTAAAAGGTAATGCTTTATACAATCCCAAGAATAACGACGGTAATGCCAATCTCTGCTTTGCTCTCTGTCTGGCACATTATGTAAACAGTAGATTGTCCCCGTGTGAAAAGATAAATTATGCAAAGCAGCTACATAGGGATTTGGATTTTGACGATACACATATGGTTTCATTCTCTGATGTTGACAGATTTCAGAAACATCTGAAAATGAAAATTGTAATATTCCATCATGTTGGCAGTTGTAAAAAACCACAGATCTTCAAAACACACGACGAGCCACATGTGAAAACAGCATGGTTGTATTTGCATAACGAGCATTACTATCTCATTGTAAATAAGACGTCTTTCTTCGGTGCACCGTACGTTTGCGACGGTTGTTACAAGACCTACAGCACTGCCCTGGAGCACAGGTGTGGTTTTCTTTGTAATGTATGTTACACTGCTTGTACCCCTAATAAAACTATTAAATGTGCAGACTGTAGACGCATATGCAAATCGCAACAGTGTTTTGAAAACCATAAAAAACCCGATGCGAAACACCGTCTCATACCCTGCGAGCGGATCAAATATTGTGAGTCTTGTCACACGACGTACCGGACGGCTAAAAAACCACACGTCTGTAGAGTCCCAAAATGCCTACATTGTAGAGAGCCTGTAGTCGGCACAACGCACGAATGCTTTATACAGCCCCTCAAACGCGAAGAAAGTAGTGATAAGTATCTCTTTTACGATTTTGAGACACGTTGTACTGAGGGTCACCATGAAGCTAATTTTGTGTGCATTATGGATATGAATGGCACCAAAAACTGTTACAAAACCTCCAATTGTGTCGCTTCATTCATTCAGAACTACAGACGGGAGAAATACAAAGGCTATACTTTTATAGCACACAATGCCTCCGGTTTTGACAGTTACATAGTTTTAGAGTATATGGTGAGCCAGAAACTTTGTCCAACTATTACTATGCGGGGTTCTAGGGTGCTTCTGATGTACGATTCTACTTACAAACAACGCTGGATAGACTCATTCAGTTTCATAACAATGCCTCTGTCTAAAACCCCGTCTGCCATGGGATTCTCAGATCTTCTGAAGGGGTTCTTCCCCCACGCCTTCAACACACGTGAGAATGAGAATTATATCGGTCCCCATCCGCCTCCTGCTCTATATGGTTATGATGCCATGACTGACGAGTGTAAGAAAACGTTCACCGAGTGGTACGCCACGGTCTGTGACACACCCTTTGACTTTCGAAAAGAGCTGCGCACCTATTGTGTTAACGATGTGACAGTTTTGCGCAAAGCATGCCAGATATACAGAGAAGCCTTCCATGAGTGCACCGGTCTAGATCCGTTTGCATATACGACAATGGCCTCCTCCTGTATGGGAGTGTTTAAAACTCTGTTCCTACCCAAAGACACAGTTGCTCTGACGTACGAGGGTGCTTACATTAGGCAAAACAAGACGTATTCTGACATTTCAATACAGTGGTTAGAGTATGTTGCAAACAGCGAGGGTATTGACATACAGCACGCTCTGAACAGAGGTGAAAAGTCATTTGGCCCGTTCTTTGTAGATGGCTATTGTGAAGCCACAAACACATGTTATGAATTTAACGGATGCTTCTTTCATGGCTGTGATAAGTGCTACGCACAAGCGGAAATCAACCCTCTCACCAAAAACAAAACACAGGGTGAGCTGCGCATAGAGTTCCATAACAGAGTGACGGCTCTAAAAAATGTGTACAGCCTAACTGTTGTGGTGAAGTGGGAGTGTGATTGGCGACAGGATGTGTGCAATAACCCGGCCGTTAAGGAGTTCATGTTAACGTATGAAAAGCCAGCGCGTCTCAATCCTCGAGAAGCCCTCTTTGGAGGCCGAACGAATGCTATGAAGCTGTACCACAAGGTAGAAAATGGTGAGAAAATTCGCTACTACGATTTCACAAGTTTGTACCCAACTGTTCAGGCCAAAAGAGATTATCCAATAGGCCATCCTCAGATAATACACAAGGATTTTGATGACATAAACACATACTTTTGTATTGTGAAATGCACAGTGGTGCCCCCCAGAGGACTGTACCACCCTGTACTGCCGTATCACTGTAACGGGAAACTGATGTTCCCTCTATGTGCTGTGTGTGCCGTTCAGATGAATCAGACAACCCAGTGTGCGCATAGCGACCAAGAGCGACAGCTGTCTGGGGTGTGGGTGTCGTTTGAATTACAAAAAGCCGTAGCGAAAGGGTATAAGATAGTTGCAATCGACGAGGTTTGGCATTTCCCAGAAAAAACGGACCAGCTTTTTAAAGCCTATGTTAAGACATTTCTTAAACGCAAGCAAGAGGCTTCAGGATATCCCGGGCATATCAAAACGGAAGACGAAAAAAAAAAATACATAGATGGCTACTATGTACGCGAAGGCATACGTCTGGATCCCGCCAAGATATGTGTTAACAAAGCAGTCAGAAATACCAATAAATCAATTTTGAACAACTTGTGGGGACGCTTTGCTATGCATAACAATATGACGACTGCTGAACTCATAACAGATCCGTCCCGGTTCACACAGCTCATGTTCAGCGATACTTTTGATGTTCGACAGTTCTCATTTATCTCGCCAGAGATAGCTATTGTCCAGTGGCGATACACAGATGGTCAAGTATCCAGAGTAAACGATGTGAATGTTTTTATAGGAGCTATGACCACCGCCTATGCACGCATGGAACTATATGATTTGCTGGATACGCTTCAGGAACGTGTTTTGTACTGTGACACAGACAGCATTGTCTTCACAACCCGAGGCGATGAGTGGATCCCCCCGCTCGGCCCTTACCTTGGTGAATTAACTGATGAACTCAACAGTGCGCAAGTCTGCGGGGCCCCTACAGAGGACTATATAACAGAGTTTGTTTCGGGGGGTCCTAAATGCTATGCTTATAGGACGGCACAAGGCCACACACAGGTTAAATGCAAGGGTGTGACCCTTAATGCCGAAAATGCCAAAGTGGTGACACATGAATCTTTAATTGGTCTTGTTCAAGCATTTGTGACCAATCAGCAGACGGTTAGGAGGCCCTAACCGTCTGACCACAAATGCATTCACAATAAAACGCGACAAAAAACAGTTTCATCTCAAAAACGACACGCTGACGCGGAAAGTACAGGTTGTTTACAACAAGCGACGCGTGTTCCGCGACTATACAACGGTTCCTTATGGCTACTAGTAATAACATCAGGCATGTTGCAGAATTTGATGGCAGGCTACAACACCCTTTCAGCGTCATTATTAGTGGGCCCTCTAATTGCGGGAAAACATGTTTTGTCAAAGACATTATTGAAAACATGGCCTCTGTTATTTCACAAAAAATAGATAACATTGTATACATCTATTCATGCTGGCAGTCAATATACGATCAATTGCTTAAAACGGTGAATATAAATTTTGTGGAAGGACTCCCGGAATCGTTCTGTGACGATGCGCTTCTTCCACCTGCTAAGAATAATCTGTTAGTGATTGATGATTTAATGGATCGAGCCAGTGATAATTTGGAAGTTCAAAAAAATTTTACACAGTATGTCCATCACAGAAATATTAGTTGTATATATCTAGTGCAGAATCTGTTCATTCAAGGTAAAGCGAGTCGTACAATCAGTTTGAACACAAATTATATAATTCTTTTCAAAAATGCTAGAGATCAGCATCAGATAAGCTTACTGGCACGACAAATGTTCCCCGGAAATACTAAATATTTTTTAGAGGCTTTCGACGATGCCACAAGTTCCCCATACGGATATCTGTTGATAGATTATAAAGCCACAACCCCCGATATTTTAAGACTCAGATCCGTGCTGCTATCGCCTCAGCAGGTTGTATACATTCCGAGGAAAAAAAAAGTGTAATAATGTCAAACCGAATGGAACGGAATTTTACAATGTTAGACATGCTACATAAGGCATCACCCAGAGCAAGAGGTGTTATTGTGAGCAATGCCAGTCCAGACTTTATTAATGCGCTTTGTGAAATAGCTTTGAATGTGTTAAGAGGTAACATACCACTGTCTAATATTCAGTACAAGCTGTTAAAGAAGAAGAAGAAAGTGATTAGACTAATAGCTGATAAAAAAATCAAACATTTAAAAAAAAAAAAGACAATCAACCAAACAGGTGGGTTTCTATTGCCTCTACTTGGCGCCGCAATCCCGTTCATAGCAAGTCTTATCAACAGGAATTGAAATGGAACACACTCAGAAAATGTTTCTGGTTCCTCAAAATCAATTAGCGACATTACAGCCGCCTCAAACAACTGACTCCTCAAATGTATCTCTGCGACAGTCTGTACAAAGTGAATTGGATCGAGCCATGAGTGAAATATTGAAACAACCTGACATCAATGTATATGAAAAAGCTAAAAAATATTCAAGTATTCTGCAGCGATACCTAGCCTTGGCGAGACAGGGGGAGCGTGAGAAAAGTGTGATTACATTATCACTGCCTGACGAATCCTCAAAGGATGACGCCTCAATGTCTGAGTCACAAGACGCTATCGCACAAGACGATATGATAAGAGCAGAAGTATTGGCACATATGCCCTCCAGGAATAAACGCAACGCTGAATACATAATCACTTCGTTATCCCGTAATAATAAGATTGCGTGGTCAAACAACGGAGAAATCGTTGTTGAAGATAAGCCTGTGCCAGGTAGTCATCTGTGTGATCTACTGAAAAGTGTAACAACGCATAATAATGTTTCAGATCGTTCAAGACCAAAAGGGTGGAACATATTTTTAAAAACGTTAGCCAGCTTAAATGTGCCACTATCCGTAATCCCAAACACGATGGTACGCCGCTCTATTGAGGCATTTAAAACAGGGGAACGGTATGAAACTAATACACAATCGTCAATGTCTGATTTACGTACCCCGCGCATGCGTAGAGAAATAAGAATGGCCCCTTCCTTTATACATAGCACATCGTCTGATTTACGAGCAACTAGTACTCCTAGACCCATTAGTATTACACCCGCCATTACTAAGACTCGTTGGGCCAGTTTTTAAATCTATTTTTATATTTTCTATTATTATTACAATAATTTTATATTTTCCTTTTTAACCTATTTTTATTATTTTTCTATTGAGGGGTATTTTCTTTATTCAATGATGCGACTAACAAGAAAAGACAGTGTTGAATGTAACCAGTAACACTAAATGAATGTGTTTACATTTAATTTTATATTTTCCTTTTTAACCTATTTTTATATTTTCTATTGAGGGGTATTTTCTTTATTCAAGAATGTGACAAAACCAAGAAAAGACAGTGTTGAATGTAACCTGTAACAGTAATGACTGTGATTTACAATAATTTTATATTTTCCTTTTTAACCTATTTTTATATTTTCTATTGAGGGGTATTTTCTTTATTCAAGAATGTGAAAAGACAGTGTTGAATGTAACCTGTAACATTAAATGAATGTGTTTTTTTATATTAATTTTATCTGATGAATGCATGTTTTCTGTATAGCTCTACAAAGTAATAAAAGGAATAAAACAGTAAGACATTGTAAGATCAATATATTCCACATTCTTTATTGAAAAACATTACACAATACTTTTTTTTATCTGTAGGTAGCGCATGAACATTGTACACATTTAAAATTCTGATCGTGACACACGTATGGATGTATTCTGCTAACAAAATGGGTGACCATCATGTCGTTGCATACAAGATTAGGACCATACATGTTCAAAACTTTTGAATAAGGAATTTTTTTCTGGATATGCCATAAAAAGAAAACGCAGTGCTGACCACATGTTGTAGAATGATTATTTTGCACTTGGATAGCTGAATGGTACATCTCCACGCAGTTTTTTAAGAGGAAATGGTTGATTTCTTGAGGAAAAAAGCTAGGGGGGTGTCCGAAACTATCAAAAAACAAACCATGCTTGTTCTCTGTAATGTAAATACCGAGCCAATGTTGACCCGGTTTATCGCTAGGGTCAGTATTTACAACTAGCATAGCAGGTAATTTACAAACGACGGTTTTTGGCAGTTGATCACACGGCCTTACTCCTAAGAAATTTGTGTCTCTAGTCGTTCTTTTTCTAAGAACACTAGTGAGTTCTATTGTATTCATCTTTAGTAGTGGTCCAATAGGACTTGCCTTTGGTTAGATATTTCAATTACAGAATCAAAAACGGAATAGCAGATAAGGGTCACCGTACGTGGTAGTGGGTTTCTGAAGCGTGCTTCCAAGCGAACGTTGCCGTTCTTAATCAGCGAGACGTTTCCTGACCCACCACCATCCGGTTCCAAATTGAAACAAAAGAGTGTATATCCAGCCCCGAAATCGGAGCGTGTTATGGACAGTGATCGATCTTTTAAATGACGACCTGTTGATTCCACCAGCTGATAATATTCTCGTACATATTGTCCTCTTTGAAAAAGGGGTTGAAAAGGCCGTGCAGGGTGAGGCTGTCCGTCTGCGTATAGGCCTATAAACTCAGTGTCATAGTGCCCGAAATTAAAAGGGTTACGAGCATATGAGCCTGTGTATGCTTCGTTATCAACAAAAGCCAAGACTACGGATTTTGGTATCTGCCCAATAAATAAATTCTCTTGGCTACAGACCCTCGTACCTGCCGGAATGGAAAATGTTTTTATGGCTACCCTGTCAATAGAATATTTGGCATTAGTATGCTGTAGAGCTCTACTATGAGCTAGTCTCACAGTAGGAGACACTGATATCTTCTTTACAAACAGACTAGCAGACATTATTTTCACTGTGAATTGAACATTTCCAGGAATGAATTTTAGCGAGATGTCCAAACCATTTATCAAAAGTTTTTCTTGAAAAAACAAGTCAGCATGTATTGGTTATATTAATTCCACAATACGGCTTTCACCAGTGTATGCACCCCGTTGCTCTAACCCCAAATTATCTCCTGTAATAGATGTCTCCTCCATTTTTCCACCGGTGTCTTTACAGAACAGGCCAGTGCTGAACTGTGTATCCAGTGTTTCTTTTCCATAGTTTAGCAAACATTCAATAATCCCTCTGTACGGATACGTATTTGAAGATTGGCTAATCAACCTATCCCCTAACATTATATCTACTTGGGAAAAAAGACTGCACCCAGGATAGTTTATAAAACCCACATCAGCGGCATTAGCCAGCAATGTGCCGTCAGGATTTGTAATCCTCACATGTGTGTACAGATACGAATCGTTCAGATCTAGATAGTCTTCTCCACTAGCAGATATGAAAAACTCTATAGGCCCGTTGTCTGTTAGAGAGGACATGGGCGGTACTTCTAGAAATGTTGATTTTTCGATAGATGTCTGGGTGTACGGGACTGTAAATAGGTCCAGTTCTGTCTTCACACACTCTTCCGACTGATTATGAATGAATGACATGATTAATTTCTTAAAGTTAATCTAAAATATGTCTTTTGTCAGGAACAATGATCGTCGGTTCGGAGCTCTGCGCCTACGGACAGATGTCTTCTTTTTGAGGACCCTTCGTTTTTTGCGTGTGTTTTTATGTTTTTTTTTCACACCCTGGTTACGCCCACATCCTGAAGGGCTTCTTTTTAATGCTTTGCGCCTGTACACCATGAGACCTTTTCCCTGCTGCCTGGATGCTACGGCATTCCTGACATTAGACACAACATCTCCTATAATACCTGTGGCGGCTGTTTTCAGGTGAGGTTTGGCTAGATTAAAACCCTTTTTTAAAAGAGGGACAGCCATTCGAAATAGGGTTTGGAACACGCCCCCTAAACCAGACCCGTATTGCGCGGGGGTTCCTATGAAACCGGGCAGGTCTACACCGGCTTGGTTCATATAGTAGGACATATACCTTCCATCATCAGCTGTGTATGCTTTCCGCATCATTTTTTAATGTTGTTTCACAGGTCTAAAATGTAGTTTGACAATTACTTTTCCGTATGAGAAAGGTATGTGCTGGTTCTGGTCGTCTCGTAGATCTATTTGAATGTCTGTAATAGCGGAGCGTGACAACGATGTGTAGTGAGGGTTGTCGTAACTCAGAGTGGGCATACGTTTGACCTCATCGGAGATATTTATACATCGCAGCAGTGGTACATGACTATCGCCGACTAGCTGGTAGTCCACAATGTCACTATAAATAAATATATTATAACGGCCGCCGTGAATGTCGGCAGGGTGCGGGGCTATACATTTTAAATGGGGTCCAACGTGGATTTCGAACACAGTGTCTGGAATGAACCCTAGAATTTCGGCCAGACGTCCCTTAAACACAATATGCCATCCGTCTCCTCCCGTGAAAAATATCTTATTAGTGATATGGTTGTGACTCATCGTTATGTGTGCAAGGATTGGGTTGGACGCACATTTCATATTATATTCTTTAACAAGGCTGTCGACCGTGTTATAAGAGCCAACTGTTAGCCTCAGCTTATTGAGCAGTTTCGTTTTTGTGTCGAAGAATTCAATCTTGGCATCGCTCTCACTGAAACTATTCCAGACCCGGGGATATTGTATTTCGATAAGGCCGACTTCATACGCCTGATGTAATATGAGCGGTTTTGCTAGTTTTGTTCTGAACTGCCAAATCTTATTATTTGGATACACTATGGGCGATGCATTACTAGGCAGCGTAACAAAAAAAACGTTCTTATTCATAGCTCCGTCACCTTTCGCTAACAAATCACAATGACTAGTTTTAAGAGCATGTCCGGCTCTATTATCTTACATCAATTATGTCTTTTTCAGAGACCCATGAATTGAATTTCTCGGGCCATCCTAACCATTTCACAAGTACTAGATTTTTACGACCCGTTTTCTTTCTATCCAGCACTTTCTCAATTTTAAACACTTTGTTTTTGTCTATAATTACAGCCTGTAACTCTGCTTCGTAAAAAGTCCCTGCCAAGGTCTCTCCGCTATTGTCTTTTAGTATATAAACGGGAGGAGTCCTGCCTATACGTTTTGATATTGTAAAAAACTCATCTGTAAAGGATTGTTCGTAACCTTTGCGAAACACACCTCTGTGCTTTGATACCCTAACGGTGTCGCCCGTCTGAAATTTAAACAGTACCATTCCCTGCGGTTTCAGTTTGTACAGAGTGTTAAAGACTGTTTTCTCATTGTCTTTACACACAGCGGTTGGAGCCATTTTTATTGAACTATGGTATGCAGAGTTGTAAGCAGTGACCATGTCTTGTACCACATCAATATAGCGACGTGAGTTAACAGCCGTTAAGTATCTCCACATTCTGGTTTTGAAAGTCCGGTTGAAACGCTCAACAACACTTGCTTTTGTTTCGTTCGTTGTGGAAAAATGGTGAATTTTATATAGAGTCATCAATTTTTGAAAAACCTTATTATAAAACTCTTTTCCGGCATCTGTTTGAAGTTTCAGAGGTACGCGTCCTTGTTCCAATATTTCTTTAAAGGCACTTGTGACAACGGGACCCGTTTTGTTTTTAAGACATATTACCCATGCATATTTAGAAAACACATCAATGCATGTCAATAAATATTGCACATTATCGTTTTCCGTAGAATATTCCGTCATATCGACCAAATCAGCCTGAAATTGTTTATCGATACCGTTAACAATCACCCTGTTTCTGGGGAAATGTTTCAAGACAGGTGCATGTAGAGTGTACGCATCCTGCCGCAAGATAAACTTTTTAACAGCGGGGATCGATGGAGACAACCCAGTACATTCTTTGACGGAATCACGAAGTTTGTGTACACCTCCTAGAGCCCCTGGGTGGGCAGGATCGTAGTATATTTTTTGCATAACCTTCTCCATGATTCGTTAAAACACAAGTGATCATGATAGTGTTATGTCATATTTTTTTTATTTCACAAAACAACCAAACGCATTCATACATACGAAAGTCATGAAGACAGCGAAACCGCTTCTATCATAGATAGCATCTTGACTAATACGGATACATTGCTTTTACTGATTATGAATATATGTAGTTTTTGCAAATCCTGTAAGACGTCGGTATAGTGTTTTTCTTTCACATACAAACTCACTGTATCTACAAGCATTGTATACATAGTAAGCAGGTGATAAACTTTTAACATCTTAAAATCGTGTGTAATGTTAGCTATGACATCACAAAATGTTTCCACTATACTCTCTCGTGTCATTAACATTGATAACAACATCTGTAACAGATCCTCCCAAGGAGTGGCGCTATGTTGTCGTCTTACAAGCACCATCAATTTTTCTAACCTACACACATCTGTACGATCTACAGCATCACTCTTACATTGGTATTTTGTAACATCATTCACGTTATTAGCAATGGCTTGATCTAAAATATCAGATATACGTGATATGTGATATCGCTCACTGATATGATTATACATCACGCATAAACAATTCCCCATATTTTCACCCTGTTAGTTCTTTCTACCATATAAATCCCTCCAATAGTCACTAATCTCTCTAATTTCGGCTATTTTAACCACATCATCACCTATCATAGAGTCATACATAGCACTGATTTTAGTCGTGACATCTTCAACCGTTTTCAACTCGTGCAAAACTGTTTCTGATACTCCGAGGATTCTACCCTCACCGGCCTTGAGATGTTTAAAGGACAGAAAACGCTGCACAACTCCGATGAATTTATCAGTCAATAGTCTTTTCATAATCTGTTCAAAGTGGACAGCGTAGAAGTGTTCTGGTAGCCCTTCTATACAGTCATGCTGTTTCTGGCTCGGATGATTGATCTGACAGCCATAACACCGCTCCTCCAAATACTGGTAAAGAACAATGTTAAGAAGATGTAGAGACGCTGTTTTAACGCTATCTATAAACAACGATGACACCACGCCGTCCGGCTGATCATGCGTCACAGTGTCCGAACAAGCCCCGACATCATCCTGTTGTAATACAGCATACGTTGAGAGGGTAGATGGATATGCATGTGTTTGACGCGGCGGGGAGCATATCAATAGAGAGGGAGGCAGAGGAGGGGTCATAGGCGGCGGTGCCAGGAAGTGTTCCGGGCTTAGAGTGGGGGTTCTTGATGATGATGATGATGATGAAAGGGATTGAGGAGAGCCGAAGACCGTCAGGGGGTCAAATAACACAGGGGTGTTAGGTGTCTTTCTGCCGGACGAATGACACATCTCTAGATCCTCTGGGAAGAAAAAAAGCACACATTACAATCACAGTAGCAAACAAAATAATATAAAAGCATTTTAACTATTTTTGCCAAATAATTAGCACCTACAAATTAGACCCACCATTTTGTTAGTCTTTGTGTCTGACGATTTTAGGTCTATAGAGGGTCTTGGGGAGGGGCTGAGACTGTTGATCATCGTCCTCAAATATCAATCTTTTTCTTATGTTCTCATAAGAATTCCTTATTTTGTCTCTTCTGATGACATAGTCAATGGTATCAAACTGTGTCTTCAATATCTCCCAGTCACACCATTGTATAAAGAACCCGTTTTTAAACCATTTCTCATATTCTTCGTTAGATACAGGGTAGGGCTTTAACTTCCATTCTTCACGTCCTCTGGCTGCAACTAACTTCTCCCTTTCGGAGCATACGCGAAGGAAGATAAAATCCTCTGCGGTTCTGGTGAAGCGGTCTGCTTCAACACGATAGATACCGGCCCCATTGCAGGTGTCCCATTGAGACACATACACTAGCTCAGGAAAGCCAGGATTGTCAAGATCGGGGCAGACAACGTCACGAAAAAGACTCCAGTCTTTCACTGCCATTGTGCAGGCTGTTTTAGCATTGCTAGATAAATCGGCCACAACACTAGTATACACAGCTAATGTCACATATCCGGAACTGTAGCTAATTGAATAACAGTAACCATTGTCCCCCGCATATTCCATATAAGCTGTACACGACTCTGACATGCTTGACGTAAAGATATCGGGTCGGAATCTCTTTTTTCTGGGGGCCTGGCTCAGACCGAATGTTGCTCCAGTATTAGTCTCACCTCCTCCCCATAACTCTTTACGGGGTGCACGGATCATCTTCAACGTACTGGGTCTCAATTCAAATGCACTGGGAGCGTGTGTATCAACCGTACCTTCTTCTTCAACCATTGATCCAACTTGATATTCAAATCGATGTGTAGACATGGCTGTAAGATGTTTTTTTTTTCCTCTTGCTTTCTCCCAGGAGTTAAAAAGAAATATACACCGCTGGTCTGCTTGAGATGATCGAAGGCACAAAACGAACTGGCTAGCTAGCTAACTAAAAAACAGTAGGTAAAAAGAGGCGAGACAGGTCGAGACATAGCCCTTTATACTCCTCCATAACCCTCCCCTATAACAGCATCACCGTCATAGGGGGCACATGACTTTTTCAGACATGTTGAGACATAGCCTAACCCTAACGCTTTTAGGAATACACAATACAAACTCCACCATACAACGACAGGACACTCTGTCCTACAAGACACACCCAGGATGACGCTTTTACAAACCAACAATAGCAAACCCCCCTTCGTAACAGACGACCACGAGGTCAACGTTTTTTTAATTTACGAATGGCTGAATAAATTAAATATCTTACAACATGCTTAAACACAAGATCTGCTTTAAAATGTACTTACCAATTGTAGATGTTGCTGAAAAAACGATTCCTCTTTGCTTTCACAAAAATAGAATTAAAAGTACATTCCGGGAGGGCTTTGTTAGAGGAAAAACGTGATAGCAAGGTAGCTATTAACACAGCTTAAATGGTTTGTTGAAAAAAGTGAACAAGCTAGCATGCAAAAAGGGGTGCTATTAAAACGATGTAATGTGCTTTGCTGAAAAACGAATCATCTTTGCTTTCACAAGAATAATTAAAAAATCAAAAAAAAGAACACCAGCTGGTATGGGTGTGGAAGGTCAAGAAAAAACGTAGTAACAAGTTAGCTAGCTAACAGACAAGCCAGCTAACAGCCTAGCTAAAATGGTTTGTTAAAAAAAGAGCAAAATGTGGAAGGTTGAGAAAAAAAACGTGGTAACAAGCTAGCGAGATAGCTAACAGACTAGTTAAAAATGGTTTGTTAACAAGTGAGCAAACTACCCAAACAGTACGAACGAGTGAGCACGGTCGATCCGTCTGCTAGACGCCACAGCTCCCTCGGTCACCAGAGGTCCTCACACTCACACGCAGACAGCCGGCCCGCGAGATGTACTCCCGGCATTACAAACGCTAGAGGCGATCCCAGGTTCGACCGCTAGAGAGACGGCATGACTTTTTCAGACATGTTGAGACATAGCCTAACCCTAACGCTTTAAGGAATACACAATACAAACTCCACCATACAACGACAGGACACTCTGTGCAGTTATGGCTACGGTTCTCACGGACTTCCCTTCACCCTCGGAGGGCACTACAAACCGGACGATATCAGTTTCATTTATTTTTAGGCGTTTTAAAAAAATATATATTTTTTAATTGTAAATGTAAATTTTTAAATTTTTTAATTTTTTTATATTTTTATTTTTTCCCTTGCTGCGCGCGCCGCTCGAGCGCCCGACCAATCACAACGCTTCGGGGGAAACGTGCACACGTGTGCACGTGACGACATCACGTGACCTCACGTGCACGCGCAAACCTGTACCCTATACGTGCACGCGCAAACCTGTCAGCTATATACTACTTAGGCTAACTAGGCTATTGACTCCACAAACGTTTTTTTCTTATCATCCTTTTATTTTTAATATCATTATGTTTCGGGGGGGTGGGCGGGGAGTATTTGCAAAAGTGTATGGCTGCAGCCTGGAGACCTCTGTCTCATGCTCCTCCTGTCTCATGCCTGGACATGTCCAACGGTAAACTCAGATGTTCAGAATAGCCTACGACATCGTGAATTATTTTCTATATAAAGTCACGGTTAAGTTAATGAGCATGGGAGGCTGCAGCCATACCCGACTCAGTATTTGCGTGTGGGACTGTGTTCGTTACCGGTAGCCTGGACATGTGGATGCAAGGCCATCTCTGCCGATCAAGAAATCGCTGTGGTTTCCGAACCTTTTTTTGAGGCGGTTCAGCCATGGCATGCAAGCCTACAGTTATCTGGCCAGCCTGGCTCGCTTGAGACACTGAATTGAATTAAATGCGCAAAGCATTTGGCTAGCAGGGGCAGGTGGGTGGAGGGTTAAAATGCAGCGCTCTGATTGGCCGAAAGCTTTTCACTCCACTACACGCTGTGGCTCAGCGGCAGAATAAACGTCATAGATGTAGATTGCATAGAAAATGAAACCAGCGAAATGAAAGATGCAACAAAATGCGTACCTAGAGAGCAGCAAATCGCACAAGCATACTTAAGGGTCAAAATGCGTTCGAAAAATGCGTACATGTTGGCAGGTCTGCATTCAAGGACGTCATGTTGAGCTTTGGGAAACACTGGTCGACATTTTTCACCATTTTCTGACATTGTATAGACCAAACAACTAATCAATTAATCAAGAAAATAATCAACAAATGAATCAACAATGAAAATAATCGTTAGTTAGAGCATACGCATTGTGGGAAAATTACTGGCAACAACTGATGTGATACAAAAGTAATTTATTGTCTTGACAAAAGTATGAAAAGGCTCAACGTTAACTCACAGTGAACAGTGATGTTGACGCTGTTAGACTTTACTATCCTGATGGCTCCCGGGACAAAGAAGCTGACCTCACAGGAGAAATGGGCATCCTCGTCCTCCTGAACCACCTTGTACTCCAGTGTGCTCCGAACGGAGAAGAAGTCACTGGACTCCCGGGTCACCAGCTTCGACACGTTTACTTCTGGAGTATGGACAAGACAATATTAATATGCAACAACAGACCACAGCCAATACTGATAGCATATTAGAAGCATTTTTTTTTACACTTTAGGGCACCCAAAAACACAATAAGATGTAAGTGTCTTCTCCTGTGCGGTCCCTCTGTGCTGGAACCTGTTACAGAATTTGATTTGGAGACATACCACTTCTGAGAGCAGTTACTCAAATATCACTTGCTATGCAACCTTGTGGTACTTGTAGACCTTAAGTGTTGAGGTTCCTATTCTTGCTCTATTCTTGGATTGCATCTCATTTTTCCGTTGCTTTGGACAAACGTGTCAGCTAAATAAATAACTGTAAATGTAAATTTTAAATAGGGATAATGTAAAGCGAGGGGGTCCTAATTGCAATTTAAACCCGGACAGGGTGACAGTTTATTACACAGCTACTTGCTTAAGAAATCAATAATTTGACCAAAAATGTTGATTTAAAATGGTCAATGATCAGATATGCAATCATAGCCACAGGACGCCGTAATTGATTACTTAACAAAGCCGTAAAATAAAATAATATTTGATATGGTAGGCTACAGCAGCATAACAGGATAGACTGGAATACAATGTCAAATATAAACAAACAATTTAAATCCAAGTCATTTAAATTTTGACTTGGGGAACAAAATCATTACAGCTCATCCTGTGGGGAACAAGGGCAAACATACTGTACACATCTTGACAATATGTGTCGAGAGATTTTTGTCTAGTCCAGAGGGGTGGACCGACTGACCAACTGACATTGACATCCCTAAAGCCAAGCTGCTACAGTGTCTTAAAAAATCCCAGTTTTCTGTGAACAGGAATATTCCTTGCTGTTGCTTCTGAAATACTTTTAGATTTAACTGTTTGTCAGTGTGCGTGGGTAGAAAATATTTCCCTGTTCCAGAGCTTCATTGATATGCTGAGGTTTTAAATGAATGGCCTGGATTTAAACCAAAGGAAACACTAGTGTGTTACGTGTCAGATCCTCTGAGACGGACACATTAGTCTACTGTTTGTACTCACGTCCTGGTATAGGCATCAGTGGCATGCCGTTCCTGTACCAGGTTATGTTGGGTTTAGGGTAGATGTTGCGAACCTCACATGTTGCAACCTGAATGGAGAGTCACATTGAAAAATATTTAGTATCAATTGCAGCAGTCTACAAATACTATAGACAAGCAGAGATTCTAGTAACTATCGGATGTATACTTTGCTTGATAAGATTATTGTATTGGTTAATCTCAGTGTCTAGGGATAAGTGGACCCACCTTAGACGGCTCCTCATTGGTCACAGATATTCCAGTAGGGACACCCTTGATCAATGGAGACTTTGGAGAAGCTGAATCAAGAAAATAATCACTTCAGTCATTTATAATTAACAGCGCAATCAAAATTGATGCAGTAACGAGTTAATGCAAATTCCTTTAAATGCCACTTATTTTTTAGACGCGCAATTAACGAAGTAGTTTAGGGAATTCAGAAAGTGATGCAACAGTAATGTTGTGGACAGTGTTGCCACCTTGGCAGCTTTCTTGCTAGATTTGGCGACTTTATTTTTATTACAAATTTAGCGAAAGAACATCAGGGAAAAGGCGTAATATATTCACATATACAGTATTTATACTGTAATTAATTCACATGCATGCAGTCCATGGCTCCTTGGCCAATGGTGCTGATGTCTCTCACTCTCTCTCCTCTTAGTGGGCATTTACACAGCCTGCATCGGCCGTCAGACAGGGCGGCAAAAATGCAGGTTTTTGCATTAATTTTGAATGGAGGTAGAACGCTTTGCCTGTGGCAGGTTTTGCCGCAGAGGGGACACGCAAAAGAGTGGGCCTGCAGGAAAAGTTGAGACTGACTCAACTTTTCAAAAAACGCAACCCCACGTCACACTGCGGTGGCTAATCATGAAACAAGCGATCTGACTTGTTGATGTGTTTTTCAACAAGTATTTTTATTGTTTTAGAGAAGGTACATACATTGCCAATTATAACAAGACCCTTTTAAAATACTTTTAAAACAAAAATGTGCAATGTGCGATTTAATGAAAGTCAACTATGGACAATCATGAGATTAATCGCAATTAAATACAGTAAATATGATAACACTGTATATCATATATTACATCGATTGACAGCCCTTATAATTAAATACATCATGAAACATTTTTACAACTTTGACTCTTCTATTAAAGTGCCCATATTATGTGTGTTATTTTGTGTCTCTGGTGCTTCATACAAACTTTGAAAAAAATCCATCCATGCTGTTTAGAGTGAGATCCGGTTTCTGAATGTGTCCTGCCTTCAGTCTCCGGGTGAGCTGATCAAAATCTGCAGGGTTTTCTACGTCACAAGCCGAAACGAGCTGGCTAACCGCAGCCGTTAGCATGCTAGGGTTAGCATGCTACCTCGTTCTCAATAGCAAAGCACTGCTACAACACACACAAGTTCACCATAATCTACAAAACAACTACTTACATGTGCACCCTCGTTTAGAAGAAGTCTCCCAGCTAATCCTGCCTTGTAACTGACAGAAGTTGGAGAAACAGCCTTTCTTTTACTGTCTATGGAGCTAGCTAGCTGGCATGATCATAGTTGTGGAGGAACAAAGTTTTTTTTTGCTAAGAATCAACTAAAGAAATGACACAATGGAGCTTTAAACAATGTTTTGTCTTCCTTACAAAACACTCAGAGGTGGGTCTTTCCCTCAGCGCTCCCGGCAACCAGCCCGTTAACCTGGCAGAAGAATTCCCTCTCATCGTTGAGTTGGACATCTTGGATGGTGAGTTGAGTTCCCTGCTGGTCTGAAGTCACCTGGATGCGACCGCTGTAGTCTGTGTTGTTGTCCACCATCTGCTGCTTGTCATCACCGTAGAAGATCCGTATGCGTGAGCTGGCTGGCTGCCGGAAAGCTTTCTGCAATGGGGGACAACCTTTCACTCAACTCTGACATCTTGGATATACAGTAGTTAAACCAGTAGAAAGTTGCTCATGTATTTGGTTGCACTATAATTAAAATGTTTTTCTTGACTGCATTTATAATAGAGGTGTTGAAATTAATCAATTAATCAATGCATTGGGATGCGGACATGGACGATGCTGCATTGATGCAGTGGCCCACCATTAGAGGTGTGAATCTTCACTGATCTCCTGATTCGATTACAATTATCATGTCAGCGATTCAATTCAATATTTCGATGCATCACGATGCATCAAATACATTTTTCTATTATATAGGATATTTAATTCATAGCTTTTCAAGCTTAAAAAAAAACATTCTGCAGTGCTCTAATACTAAATAAATTGTTATACATAAAACTATACAGCACTGAGCACATGGCACTTTCTGAATATGCAAAACATAACAGAATATGTAAAAAGAAATGTTGTTAGGCCTACGTTAAATTGTAAACAGAAATAATTGATTATGGCCCGGCCGATTATCGATGCAGCATCATGTCCACAATTCGATTCCATCGATTATTTGATTAATTTCAACACATCTACCCTTCATAATCAATCATAACGCAATATGCGTTATGATTACGCCGCAGCATAAACATTCAAATGAAAAATAACATTCTCGGTAGCCTAACCCGATTCACAAACACACACACACACACACACACACACACACACACACACACAGGCAGACATACACGCAGACAAACACACAAACAGACACAGACACACGCAAAAACGGCTGAGTGGAAACACGGGAGATCGAGAAGAGGAAAGAACACTGAGAAACATGGAGAGACACTAGCTAGCTTGGAAAAAATCTAAGTGGAGTAACGAAGCTGAAGAGGTGTAGCTACACTATGGCACTTTTCCTGTCTAACAGCAGTGGTTTAGAACAGACGTTGTGCTAGTGTGCCGGGCTAAAGTTGGAACTAACCGGGCTAATGGACTAGCTAAAGTTGGAGCTAACGGCGGAGAGTTGCTGGTTCGGAAGACGCTGATTTTGGACTGGACAGGACGACAGCGTGTTTCCCTGCTGAAGAGAACTTTGCCGTAGCTTGTGACTGGTTTTTGTTTTCGTGTTTGAGCTGTGTTTCTTGGAAACAGCTAACTCTAAGTTGGATTTCTGTGTGTTTGCCTCATTGAAAATAACGTCCTGCTGCACGTCCACATGAGCTACCATCCGGCCCACAACTTTTTTTCTATTCCTCTCGGTGTGTGTGGTACCAGGTGTGTGTTAACACAGTGGTTTAACATGGTTTTAGTAAGTTTTACATTGAAACTGCTGTAAGGAGGAATCATTTTGTGTTTTAAGTTGAAACTGATAGAGAAAGGGGTAGTTGTGTGTAATATAATTTGAAGAAATATTGCAGTTAGCATATTTGAAAGGGGTGATTTGTGTTATGTTTTTTTTTGTTATTCAATCTAATGGCTAAATATTATTTGTACATTTAAGTTATTGTTCAGTAAACCATACCTTTTTTGTTAAAGAGTTGTTTGGGGTCAGTTATTCCAGTACAGCACAATAGATTTGCAGGTTAAAAGTAGGGTGGTATATGACCTTAAAGAAATGAACCCAAACACGCCATCATTCCAGTCTGAAGTTACGTATTGCAGCTTTGGCATTGTACTTGACAATGCAAGTTTGTCAAGTCAAATATCCTATATGGCTTTAATAGAAAGATTTTTTTTTGACGCATCAGGATGCATCGAGATATCGAATCGATAATCGTAATCGAATCAAAAGATCAGTGAAGATTCACACCTCTAATTCATAAGCATGCATGTTCATGCATGACTTTTACAAGATTGAGCAATTGTGTCTAGAGCTGCAAAGATTGATCAGTTGTTAATTATTAAATTAAATTATTAAATTATTTGCCAACTATTTTGATCGATTGATCGAACATTTGAGTTTTTTGATTTCAGCTTGTTAAATCTGAATAATTTCTTCTCTCCTCTGGGACAGTAAACTGAATATCTTTGAGTTGTGGGCAAAACAATACATATGCAGATGTCATCTTGAGCTTTGGGAAACACTGATCCACATTTTTTACAATTTCCTGACATTTTATAGATCAACAACTAATCGTTGCAGCCCTATGTGTGTCTCTTTATAAGCAAGGAACTAATAAAAATCATGTCTGGAAATTAAAGGGATATTTCACCGTTGGAAAGATGAATATATCTTTAAATTGGGTCACTTATGTAGTAGCAATGTGAAATTATTTTAGAAATTGGTGGCTTCCAGGCAGAGAAAATCCAGAACATGTGTTTTTGGCTCATGTGGATGAAAGACACCAAATCCTAGAATGCACTTGTAAGCCCGTTTTTTCTTTTTACAGATATGGGCTCGGGTCGGACTCGGGCTTATTTTAGCTTCTCTCCTCATTGTGCCCATAACATTCGTTCAGCAGAGCACACGTCACAAAGTGTGTATGAAATATTGTTATATTGATTATATTATAAATATTATACATTGCCTAAGAAAGTAACACAAACGCAACACACACGCGCATCACTCACGTGCATTAAACAGGTGACACTGACACATACAGTTCAACGGATTTTTATTTATTTTATTAATTTTATTTAACATTAGCCAGTTGGTGAAGAATTATTTTTGGACATTGTTTTGAACATTGTTCTTCGGTTCAGTTACTGAAAAGCAAAGCTAGGCCGTTTATTTACTTATTTTTGCGGTTTGATCCCGTAGCGCTATATTCTCCCTTCATGTTTATGCTTCTATGTAATGGACAGTTTGTCCAATATGTTTGGTCATGATGTTTCAGGCCTATAATAAAAGTTTACCTCTTAGTAGCGTGGGACGTGTGTGTGTGTGTGTGTGTGTGTGTTTGTGTGTGTAGCAGAGACAGCGTGCATCATAGAGAGCGCATCTAGAGAGCGCGCGCGTCAGAGAGAGAGAGAGCCACTAAGCTACGCGAGGATTCAACATGGCTGACGCTCGTTTTGCTTCGTGAAATTTCGGAGAATGCCGGAGTCCAACCCTCTACGGGCGGGTTTGGAAATATGCGGAAGTTGGACTGTAATCCATAGCCTCTGGGCAAAAAAGCATCTTATGATGCAAAATGACGATTTTTGCGTCATAAGAGGCTTTTTTCCAGACCCACAATACAGAGATATCCCCTCTCAGTGGGACATGAGGGAGAGAAGCACGGTCATTCAAAAATACTACCGTGTTTCTACTGATACAAAGCTTAATGCTAAATTGGTGAAGTATCCCTTTAACAGAGGAGAACATCACCTACAATAGTAAAGCATGTTTGTTCTGTATAACAAAGTAGATTTAAATTCCTTGTAGCTATATGCTCTTATTTTATCTATTTTTAAGAAATAAAAAAGTCTGATGCTCCAACTAGAAACTGAGCTTGGGGCTCCCAGAACATGATTCAAATTATTGAGTTTAGGAGGCAGCCCTACAACATACATGCACAGTTGGATAGTTCTCGACAGGCAGTGTCAAGTTTTTGCAGAGGGGGGCAACAGTACTCACCACAAACCACTGGATGATGACAAAGCTGGGCTTGTTGTCGTTGTTGTCGGTGTCAGTGAAGCTGTACTGGCAGGGGATCTGAGCCAAGTCACCCAGGTACACCTCAACACCCTCATGCATAGTCAGCTCCACCTTGGCCCACGCTGAAAAACTCAGAAATGCACATAAATCAATATCATGCTTTGTGCAGGCAATGTGCACTGGTCCCATATTATCCATGAACCATTTAAAGCCATAAAAACAGTATTAAACCCAACATAAAACAAAATGGCATTTCATTGTGATTGTGGGTCTCCCTTAAATCTAATTTCGACCCTTAACCCTAATGTAATTGTAAACTGTATTGTGTTTGGCAGATGACTGAACTGTCTTCCAACCTGGAGCCACTCTGCCATGTTTAAGAAGTAAGTCCGTAAATAAGTCTGTAAGAAGAACAGGCTTCTTGTCCACATGGCATAATTTTCATCTCCCTTCTGCCTGGCTGACTGTAGCCACAAAACTAAGGGTGCTCCGATTGATCGGGCACCGATCGTTATCGGCCGATAAAGGCTTTAAATAGTTTGATCGGTGGTCTCCATAAAGGTCGATCAGATAGGCCGATCAGATGACGCACTACTCGTGAGAAAATTTTCTACATGTATTCAAAATGGTGGCCTCCCTACATTCACCGGTCTGGCAGTTCTACAAGGTGTCTGAAAAAGACAATACATTAGCGATTTGCAACGTGTGTGCCAAGGAAATTCCACGAGGCGGAAAGCTCCAAAGAAATTTCAACACCACCAACCTCATCAGACATTTGAAGGTTAGCCACGGAAAGGAGTATGAGGAGTTTTCAAAGTTAGCTAGCGCTAAGGCAGAGAGAGAGCGGGGTAGTGTAGCAGCTCCGGCGCCACTCACTCAGCTGTCTGTAACAGAGACATTGCAACGACAGCAACCCTACAATAATGATAGCAAGAAAAAAAATAAAAAATATCAACCAAAATAATGGAATTCATATGCCTCGATCACCAGCTGCTGTCAATTGTGGAAGACGAAGGGTTCCGGCGACTCATGTCTTTCTTGGATTCATGCTACACTCTGCCAGGGCGTAAATACTTCACTGATGTTTGCCTGCCGCAGTTATACTAAACAGTGTTTGCACATGTTGACAGCCTTATGAAGGACAACGTCACATCAATCAGCTTCACAAGTGACATTTGGAGTTCAAATGTATGTCCCATGTCCATGTTGAGCCTTATTGTGCAATTTATTAATCAAAACTTTGAACTAAAGAGTTGTGCTTCATTCTCAAGAATTTTCGGGGTCACACACAGCAGAGGCTCTGGCTGCCGCATTCAGCGGCATGTTTTGAGCAAGGGGAATCCCGAAGGAAAAAGTGCACGCTATTCTAACGGATAATGCCAAGAACATGGTAAAGGCCATGAGGGATGCAGATCTACCCAGCCTGCCGTGCATGGCTCATACACTGCAGCTTGCCGTTGCCGACGGAGTTTTATCACAACGCAGCATTGCTGATATAATAGCCTGTGGAAGACGCATCGTTGGTCATTTCAAACATTCCCAGCTTGCCTACTCTCGACTTCAAAGTATTCAGAAGCAACTTGGCCAGCCTATTAAGAGGCTACAACAGGAACCTGTACCTACCAGGTGGAACAGTACAGTTAATATGCTACAGAGTCTACAAGCGTGCCCTATGTGCTTATGGAGCTGACTATGACCTGCCTTCCCTGTTCACCGGCAGCCAGTGGAAATTGGTGGAGAATATGATTTCTCTACTCGCCCCATTTGAAGAGCTCACGCAACAGATCAGCTTATCAACTGCATCGGCTACAGATGTTATACCATCCATCAGAGCTTAAACTCGTCTTCTGGAGAAAACAGCTGAGACGGACCACGGTGTAAAAACTACGAAAGCCACGTTGTTGGAAGCGGTCCAGAACAGATTCAGTGACATTCAATTGAAGCGCCTGTATACCATTGCTACAGTGCTCGATCCGAGGTGAGAACTTAATTCACACATTCCTCTGTGTGTGTGTGTGTGTGTGTGTGTGTGTGTGTCATAGACTGTATATAAAAAGGTGTGTGTGTCCAGTTGTGTCACTGTCAGAGAATGTAACTATATTGAAATCATTTTAATATAAATTGAAATATATATATATATATATATATATATATATATATATATATATATATATATATATATATATATAATTATTAAGTAGGCTCCCCAATTCATCTTGCAAGAAAATCATCAAATGATTGATAAATGCCTTAAATAATTACAGTGAGCTAATCTTTTTGTAGGCAGGCTGGCTGGCATTTCATTCCTTTTCTAGAAAGGATAGACCGTAACTTAACCCAATTTACCCTTGGGGATCAAAAAGTATTTCTGATTTTTATTTTTTAAAGTAAATCCATTAATGTTTTGTTTTTATTTTTAACAAAAAAGGTATAAAGACAGATATTTCTCCGACACACTCAAGCTCCAGATCCGTGGGCTGCTTTCTGATGTCCTCGCCACTGGACTGGAGCAGCAGAATGGTGAGGCGAGTTTGGAAGCGACTTGCACCGAGCCCCCAGAGAAAGCACCACGAGCTGGCTCCTTGCATGCTATGTATGCTGAGTTGTTGGATGAAGATGGAGAACATGGTGGCGGTGAAATCATCATCGCAGATGAACCTCTACCTATCGGAGCCAGTCATCCCACGGAGCGGACAGCCGCTTGTTTTTTGGCAGGACAATAAAAGCCGTTTCCCCGCTCTTACACAAGCAGCACGAGCCTACCTCTGTGCAGCTACTAACTAGCGCTAGCAGTTATGCCTACAGTTTCATGAACAAAGCTCATCTATGGTTGCCTCCACGTTACAAGCTTTACAGTATACAGCCCTCGGGTGTATCATAAGAGAGAGCCAAGTCGATGTAATCACTATGTCTGTAGTAACGTTTAGAGCCCTGCACGGGCCAAAAACTCCAGCCCTAACCCGGCCCTGGCCCGTGGTGTTCAAGCCCTACCCAACACCAGCCCGACAACGCCTGCAATTTTTTCAGCCCGAGCCCAACATCAATCACTTGTTAAGCTCTCTCTGATGCACGCGCTCTTTAATGCGCGCTCTCTCTCTCTGACGCGCGCGCTCTCTAGATGCGCTCTCTATGATGCGCGCTGTCTCTGCTACACACACAAACACACACACGTCACACGCTACTAAGAGGTAAACTTTTATTATAGGCCTGACACATCATGACCAAACATATTGGACAAACTGTCCATTACATAGAAGCATAAACATGAAGGGAGAATATAGCGCTACGGGATCAAACCGCAAAAATAAGTAAATAAACGGCCTACCTTTGCTTTTCAGTAACTGAACCGAAGAACAATGTTCAAAACAATGTCCAAAAATAACTCTTCACCAACTGGCTAATGTTAAATACAATTAATAAAAATCCGTTGCACTGTGTGTGTGAGTGTCACCTGTTTAATGCACGTGAGTGACGCGCGTGCGTGTTGCGTTTGTGTTGCCCGTCGGGTCCCGACGCAGGGCTTGCAGGGCTCTAGTAACGTTATGTAGGCATATAGCTAGCTATGTAGCTATAGATCTTAATACAGCCATGCTAGCTACCCCTGATGTTAGCAACTAGCTAGCTAGCCGATAGCCCGCCAGTTTGGGAAACGCTAATGACGTTACATCCACGTAGCTAACAGGCTTTACAGCATACATACATCCCTCGGATGTATCATAACTTCATAAGATCATACCATGGACGTATTAATATTACACATGGTGAATTACAACCATTAGCTATATCCATTATTACAGCTAACCCCATGAGCTCGGGAGAACAGTCATGTGAGCGGGCGGGCACAGTCCCGCAGCTCTGCTCGCGCCCATTATGCACGTTCATCATGCCAAATTTAATAATTCTGGATTTGCTTCTAGTGAATGTTAAAAATGTTAAAAACGTGATGTTTTAAACAAGGACCCTTTCAGTGTTCGGGCTGGTAAGTTGATATAGCCAAAAACAAATTATCCGCTGAAATATAGAGGTTTCTTTCGCCATGCAAAGTCTATGTGAAAAGTCTTTCTGGGCCATGGGGTGCAGTACCACCGTTATCCGCTAAGCCCATGGTGGCTTTTAGACTTGGCGCTCTTCCTGGGGGCTTGGTTGTGAGGAGAAGCTTACCCCCTTATTTATGATGGTGAACATTGACGCTTGTATCAACACAGATTTCACAAGCTACAATAGCAACGTCAGCTTGCTAGCAAACTACCTGCTAGCTACCTAGCTTCAACTCTCTCTGCTAGCTGCCTAGCAGCAGCTGTTTTTGCTTGGTGTTTCGCTGTGTGGAACCCTACCGTAAATGTAGTATTAACTCACCGTTCCAGTGGAGGAGGCAGATGTAAATAAATAGTAAAATTGTTCCGTGCATCATGCCCATAGACTGTATATAAGAATGGCCCAACAGATCCCGTTGCTCTGGACGTAGACCAATGAAGGCGTAAGAAGCAGTTTTCCGGTGAGCGCTGAGCATTACTGCGCAGCCTCCAACTTAGAGAGACGACGTAAATGTGACGTGGGCAAACTGTCTGAAAGTTTTAAGTCTTCTGGTAGCTGTGCCAAGAGGAATCTCAACCATTCCCAATCTAGCAGAGACGGAGAGCGTAGGTATATGTAAGGAGATAACATAGGCACAGGCTAATTACTGATCAATAACATGATAGTTAACATTAGTAATTAAATTTAAACAGCTAATGGAAGTCCAAATTGCCTGAGAGCTTCTCCTGTACTATACGGTAATTCCTCTACTGTGCGACAGTAAGTCGCGTGGTTATGACACAATCGTTAGCCTATTTTTTATAAAAAAAACGTATGCTACGGAGTCATAACGTGAGCTACAAGGTAATGGAGCCTTTTATACATTGTCGAGTTTCTTTAGAAATAAACAATGGACAGATAGAGTCTTTAAACGCTTCAGATGTAAAGTTATTCTCTGTCAAAGTGACGTCAAAATGAATGACAGTCAATGGGATGCTAACGGGGGGGGGGGGGGGGGGGGGGTGATGGCTGGGTAGCATCACATGGCGCCATAGGAGATTCGCGGTCCGAGGAGAAGCTTACCCCCTTGATCATGCCTCGGTGATGGCAGTTACATCTGCCACACAAATATTATACCGTAAAGACTTGGCGTTGACCTTGAAAAGTATCCAATCAGAATTTAAAAAAAAAGTTGTTTAAAAAAAAAAGAAGTATCGTGATTGTCTGTTTTTTTATTAACAGAGAAAATACAATCAATTAGGTACAGTGTAAAATCTCACTACGAATTTACAATGCATATTTTAGAAAATCTATACAAAAACAAACATAAGAACATGGGGCATGATATAACAGACAAATCTCTTTTATCTTAACTTTTTAACAAATACAAAAGAAAATAAATTAAAAGGGCAATTATTCAATAAGAATGTTCATAAAAGAAGCCAGTTTCCCTGCATTTTTGTTATTAATCAATAATAAAGATTCATAAAAAAGTTTCAACTCATTCCTCCAATGAGTGATATTGGGTTTTAGCTTGAAAAAACGACATTTGTGTATGAAAGGTTTACTTAGCAGAATAACATCGTTAATGCAATAATCATTGTGATCATTGCGAAAAATACCAAATTTTATATCATTAATTGATAGATTCATTATTTGAATTCCTTTAGATATAAGCAATTGAATAAGGTCCAGCCAAAATCTTTGAATACCTTCACACAAACAGAAAAGATGTTCCAAGTCTTCGGGTTCAATTTCACAAAAGCTGCAGTTTCCTACATCCATTTTAAATCTTTGTTTTAGGAAAACATTAGTCGGATGAATCCTATTCATAATTTTAAATTGCATTTCTTTCATCTTTGGCGGGACAGGGAATACTAAATATTTACATCAAATGTTTTTATTGTTTCCTTACCAAAATCTTTGAGGATATAATCTCTTTTGAGAGAGCTTGTTTGGCAATTAAGTAAAGAATTTCTTATGAACTTGTTGTTACATTTATAATTCTGAAGATCAATGCCATTAATGTAAAGTTGTCTTAAGGATGGAATGGTTTTTGAATATATTATATCCTGCTTAATCATTGCTAAAACTGATACAGGGAGAGCTTTCACAATCCGTTTAAATTTCTTTTGGGTACATCTGATTTTAAATTTATCACAGAATTCGACATGTTGTAAAACATTTCCATCCACATCCATAAAGTGAGCAATTGCCCAGACACCTTTAGAAAACCATTCTGGAATAAAAAGCGACTTTCTATTTACCAATATATATCTATTATTCCAAATAGGTGTATTGTGTGGTGTGAAATTATGCTTGAATATTAATTTCCAATACAGGAGAACCTGTTGGTGAAAATCTGATATTTCTATAGGAAGTTTCTTAACATCAAAATCACATTTTAAAAGAAAAATAATACTACCTACTTTTTCAAAAATCCAATTAGGAATATAAGACCACAATGAATTATGATTTTGCATATGGCTTTTCAACCATCTAATTTTCAACATTCCATTCATACAGTCAAAATCTATTGCATTACCACCTCCATCATTGTAAGTTCTAATTAAATCCTGCTTGGCTATATAATGACATTTATTCCTCCAAATTAAATTAAAATTTAATTTGTTAATAGTTTTAATTATTTGGGGAGCTATTGGAAGGGATTAAGTTGGATGTATTAATCTAGATAAACTGTCCATTTTAGTTAATAATATCCTGCCAAAAATGGAAAGATCTCTTTGTAGCCATCTATTTAGGTGTGATTTACAATGATCAACATTATCTTTTATGTTTCGTTTTTCCGAGATTGTTTTATCTTTAGTCACCACAATACCCAAGTATTTGACTTGTTTTTTTACCTTTATGTTATATAATGATTGCATGGATTGGTCTTTTAGCGGCAATAATTCACATTTTTTTAAATTTAACTGAAGTCCAGAGCCTTTTGAGAAAATATCAATAGCTTGTAATGCTATGGGGATTTGGAGCTCATTTTTAAGAAACAAGGTTGTATCGTCAGCCAACTGACTTATAATTATTTGTTTACCCATCACATTTAAACCTTCCATGACGCTATTCTTAATTAAAATAGATAGCATTTCTGCAATCATTATAAACAATAAATGAGAGCTTCCACAACCTGGCCTTATTCCTCTACCAATATTAAATCTTTTACAAGTCCCATGTCCCAAAGATACATAGCTATTTATATCAGAATAGAGCATATGAATAGTATCTTTAAATTTTTCGCCAAAACCAAAATAATGAAGTGTTTTTAAAATAAATTCATGTTCAACAGAGTCAAAGGCCTTATAAAAATCTAGGAAGAGAATAAAACCATCAACATCTACATCACTATAGTCTAATGAGTCCATAACAAGTCTGATGTTATTATGAATGACTCTTCCTTTTATAAAGCCAGACTGTGTTTCACTTATTATGTCTGCTATCCCTATTTTAAGTCTAGTAGCAATGGATCCTGAAAATATTTTATAATCTGTGTTTAATAATGTAATCGGTCTTAAATTGTCTAGATGTCGTTTGTCTTTCCCCGGCTTAGGAATCAGAGTGATTACCCCCTATTTCATGCTAGTCATCAATTCTTCCTTAACTATACATTCTTTTAGCGCTTCAAATAATATAATTCTCAAATCTTCCCAAAAATGTTTGTAAAAGTTAACTGTAAGGCCATCTGATCCCTGGGATTTATTTGAATTCATTTTCTTAATAGCTGCGTCTAATTCATAAATTTTAAGTTCAGCGTCACATATCGTTTTAAAAGATAAATCAATCTGGGGGATTAGTGGACAAAGGTTTTGAAAGAGATTATTGCAGTCTACTTTCAAGAACTGTGAAGACTATAATTTAGAGTAAAACATGTAGACTTCATTTTCTATGATTTTAGGATCTATTCTTTCTTCACCATTAACTAAAAGACTAGAGATGCAATTTATTTTTTTTGTCGGCATTTTTCTAGATTGAAAAAATAAGAGGAGTTTTTTTCCCCTGATTCAATCCACCTTGCTCTCTATTATAACTCCAGAATTGTTTCCAAAATATCGTTATTTGAAGCTTGGAGATGACCACACTCAGAGTTTGGCTTAGCTTTCTTTTCTTTTGACGTCTTACTTGGAGTTGGCGGTGTCGAGTCTTGTCAGCGTTCTCTCTTTGATTGCAGCGTTATGTCCATTGCACAGTAATTGTGCTCACCGTCCTTTGGCTTTTCTGATATTGTACGATTTGAAGAGGTTGGCGGTTGCAGTATAGCTGGTTTAAGAATTTGCTGAATATCCATCGTTTCAATTCAGGTAGAGTAGATTATTTAAATCATGAAAAACTGCGGCCTTGAAGAGAGCTCTCAAAAACGCGACCGCCTACTCCGCCTCCATCTTGGTACTCCAAGAAGAAGAGAGCTGCTAAGTAACGACAGACACTCCGCTGTTTGTGTGAACCAACAGTCACAACAAGTAACACCAAAAAGCTTTAACATTACATTCAGCTCCGCTCGGGCAGTTGTGTAGCATTTTGGCGTGACAAATAGACAAGCCGTATCCTGATTGTCTGGATTAATCACAGCAAAGGTGAGACTGTTGTGTCTGTTTGCCCGTGATTGTCTGTTTTATATGTAAGTTGGATGGCTGGACAGGTGATGATTGGAAGCCTCAATGCACTGTGTAGATTGGCTAATGACGTAGGTGGGCGGGCATAGAGCAGCAACGACACTAGCTCAAGCCCCCAGGAAGAGCGCAAAGTCTAAAAGCCACCATGGGCTTAGCGGATAACGGTGGTACTGCACCCCATGGCCCAGAAAGACTTTTCACATAGACTTTGCATGGCGAAAGAAACCTCTATATTTCAGCGGATAATTTGTTTTTGGGTATATCAACTTACCAGCCTGAACAAGTAAAGGGTCCTTGTTTAAAACGTTACGTTTTTAACATTTTTAACATTCACTAGAAGCGAATCCAGAATTATAAAATTTGGCATGATGAACGTGCATAATGGGCGCGAGCAGAGCCGCGGGACTGCACCTGCCCGCGTTGCCTGCACTGCGCATGCTCATATGACTGCTTTTAGTCCTGTAGCTGTAATAATCTAACGGATGTAGCTCCAGCAGCTAATGGCAGTAATTCACAATGTGTTCTATTAATACATCCATGGTAAAATCTTATGACATATCCGAGGGATGTATGGATGTATGTATGTATGCTGTAAAGCCTGTTACAAAAACTGTTTCCCAAAACTGCCAGGCATGGGAGAACGGTAACACTGTACATAGATAACATTACAGACATAGTGATTACATCGCCTTGGTTTTCTCAAAACATCCATCGTTTATTTTGATAAGCATTACTAATTAATACATGGCAAAGTGAAGTATAATAATGAACATTGTCGTTGACTGTTATGTATGGTGGCACTCATTTTCACCTCCTGGTGATAATAATAGAAGCATTCAATTTCCTTTCATATCGAAATATGAGACGGACGGTACAACATCAACAATGATAGAAGGGTTTATTAAGAAATAGCTTCATGTGTAAGGTTACACATAAGTAGCAAATGTTTATATATTACATACAGTAGGCTATATGAAAGTGTGTAATATTTTATATACCAGAAAACTGATCACAAAACAAATAAAAGTTTTGCCCAGTTACAATTTTAAAGTATTGTTTTTAATCATCTTTGAATCAAATAAAGAGTCAGGCAAGTAATATGGAATCTGGGCAGGACAAAGACATCACTGTCTGAGAGGGAGAAGTTAGCAGATAATGGACCGTGGCATGCCAGCAGCTGAAACCATGTTGCAAAAGACTCATTAATTCACCATTTTAACCGGATTCATTCTACAATTGCAGGGTAGTTAGCATGATGTTGGTTGAACAGCTTAAACAGTTAAAGGGACAGGCCAAAATACGGACGAGTCAAAGCAGTGCTTATATGTATCCTTTGAATTTCAAATGTTTGTTATCAACTCCTTATGACATTTTCATGTATGACCCTTCAATTCAAGTGGTCCTAACACTGAAATGGAATATAATTTTTGTTCTTGTACATTCCTGATAGTTCATCTAGTAGCACATTCATTATTCTTGTTCTTATTTAGGCATTAAGTCATACATTCATTTATCTGTCCTTACCATGAAAATTTGCTGAACGTATGAGGAACTTAGTTAAAACACGTAAACTGAGTGCAAACAATGTGGGAATATATTTAATATCTAAACAGAAACAACAGTTACAAAATTATTTTTTTTTTACGTTTTTTATTTGTTTTTTAAGTGACAAGGGCTATCTTTTGAACAACATATAGTTTGAAGCAATAGAAAGCACCGACCAAACTATTAACTATATACACTTTCAGTGAGTTAGTGCAAAATTGAAACAAGAATTTGTAATCAGATTAAATTTTTCTGATGCATTGTGCATGTTCATTACAGACTTGTGCCGCGTTAAGCGTACTCCAAGCCAGGGCCGGCTCTAGCCCTTTGGTTGCCCTAGGCGAGATTGAGTTTTGCGCCCCCCAGTCTCGCAGTGCCAGATCTCCACAGTGCTGTGTCAGCGATTGCATGTAAGTTAAATGGCACCAACATTTGGTCTAATCATAACTGGTCTGGCAACCCAAAGGCCTGTGTTTTGTTTCCAGATTTGTGTGCATGGTGACTTATGAGGGGGTTCAAAATTTTGAACATTAAACACATAATTTCCTGCATTCAGGTGCACTTTTATGCACCTATTTCTACGTTTTTCTGAATCAATTTATGCTGGAAATATCTTTATGTAAAGGGAAACATAGATTACAATACAAATACAAAAACATAATGGAATATATTGCAGTAAGGGTCTCAGGCATTCTGTATTGCGTTCATTTATTCTCCTGTAGATGACTTTTCTAATTATTTCTGAGTCAGCACACATGTAGCCTGTCATTTACTCTTCCCTCCCCTTTTGTGTTTTTTGTTGGCAAATTAACCTCCTTTAATGTGCATATGACAATTATTCACCTCAGTGATACATTAATTCATTTTAAAGAATTAATAAACCCCTGGACTGTAATATTTCAGATGTGTTTGAGCAAGATTCCTGCTCATGTTCAAAACTTTGTGCACATTCAAAATATATCCCATCTGTGGTCTCTGTGATTTGGAGGAGTCGTGATATTTTGAGAAAATAAAGTGATAATAGGCTATTACAAGAATAAAGTCACTATATTTCAGAAAGTACCTACCTGCACCATAGTCTGCTGTGTTACGTGATTGCTCTGCTGATACGGTAGATCTCAGACTGTCTGACAGCCCCGTTTGAGTCTGGTCTCTGAATGAGGCAAAGTTTAGGGAAGTGGCTGTACGCTGCTCTACATCGGAGGTGGAAAACCGAAACTAGACCTACTGCAGAAATACACAGAGCACAAACGGGACACATCTGCTGCAGCATGCTCACAGCAGAGCGCGTCCTTTATAAACCTGAAGTTGCACAGACCACGGAAGGTGCTGCAGCAGCTCCGTGGTCTGTGCCGCTGCTCGTCTCTATTTTTACAGCGAGAGTGGACGCTAAGCGACGCACAGGTCTGTTTCAGAGCTCCGTGTGGCTGAGGAGGCGCCCTAGGATGATCATGTTTAATAAACAAGTTTATCGCAAGTTTATCGCTTGTTCGCTTGTCCTTCTAATTCTATTATTAATGAGAAGTAGACCTAAGGGCGACACGGCGCCCCAACACATTTGACGCCCTAGGCAATCACCTAGTTTGCCTATAGCAATCGCCAGCCCTGCTCCACCGGTTCTCATGGGCTTTATAGGTCATAACGTGAAAAAGCTTAACGTGATTTAACGTACCTAAACGATCAATCATCACCACATTTCTGGTTGGATTTTTTTTTTTTTACAGTTTTCAGTGGTTATGAGGAGCAATATGAGAGAGAAATTGGGTAATCATTGTTCATTGTTTACGTACAAGGTTTTTCCTCGCCTTAGGCGCCAATGAAGAAGACAACGCTGACGTGAGATAACTTCTATAATTGTTGGATTTTGGTTTAGTTCTTTTCTTTTTAAGTGTTCATTACAAGATATGGCCATGATAAATTTGGTGATGATTTCTCATTGTTTAGGTACATTAAACCACGTTAAGCTTTTTTTTTCACGTTAAGCAGAATGTCCCGACAGGCGGTGTAGTGAACAGAGAAGCGTGCAGCCAGCGTGCAGCCAGCGTGCAGCCAGCGTGCAGCCAGCGCAGCAGCGGAGCGGCTGTATCTGCTTTGTGGGGATAGAGATAGTTTGTTGTCCCCATCAAAATCGACACCTATGCACTACATGCACCAACTATAACTGTCAGCCACTGAATTTAGAAAGAAACCACAAAACTGACACTGACTAGAATGAATGGGATGCGATGTTGCAGTTCACATTCACACATGTCTGTCCACTGTTGAGAACCATGTGTTGGGTTGCTAAAACAATGCTGCTAAAGTGCCTGACTTTGCACTAGCACCAAATGGCCAAATATTGCTTCCCGTTGAATTTTAAAGCTGATGCACAAACTACAGATACTACATATCCCATTGATGACCAGCCTGTCCATATCTACTCTGGAGTTTTGGAGAAACCCCAGCTCCAACCAAATCATGATCATGGACAGTTCTGCTGCTAAAGTGCCTGACTTTGCAGTGGCACCAAACGACCAAGTATTGCTCCCCAATTACTTTTAAAGCTGACTCACATACTATAGATACTACATTTCCTATTGATGTCCAGCCTGTCCATATCTACCCTTGAATTTTAAAGCTGATTCACATACTACAGATACTACATTTCCCGTTGATCCCCAACCTGTCCATATCTACCCTGGAGTTCTGGAGAAACCCCAGCTCCAACCAAATTATGATCATGGACAGTTCTGCTGCTAAAGTGCATGACTTTGCACTGGCACTAAACGGCCAAAAATTGCTCCCCGTTGAATTTTAAAGCTGATTCAAATACTACAGATACTACATTTCCCACTGATGCCCAGCCTGTCCATATCTACCCTTGATTTCTGGAGAAACCCAAGCTCCAACCAAATCATGATCATGGACAGTTCTGCTGCTAAAGTGCCTGACTTTGTAGTGGCACCAAACAGCTAAATATTGCTCTGCGTTGAATTGTAAAGCTGACTTACATACTGCAGATACTACATTTCCCATTGATGCCCAGCCTGTACATATCTACCCTGGAGTTCTGGAGAAACCCCAGCTCCAACCAAATCATGATCATGGACAGTTCTGCTGCTAAAGTGCATGACTTTGCAGTGGCATCAAACAGCTAAATATTGCTCTGCGTTGAATTTTAAAGCTGACTTACATACTGCAGATACTACATTTCCCATTGATGCCCAGCCTGTACATATCTACCCTGGAGTCCTGGAGAAACCCCAGCTCCAACCAAATCATGATCCTGGACAGTTCTGCTGCTAAAGTGCATGACTTTGCAGTGGCATCAAACAGCTAAAAATTGCTCCCCGTTGAATTTTAAAGCTGATTCAAATACTACAGATACTACATTTCCCAATGATGCCCAGCCTGTCCATATCTACCCTTGATTTCTGGAGAAACCCAAGCTCCAACCAAATCATGATCATGGACAGTTCTGCTGCTAAAGTGCATGACTTTGCAGTGGCATCAAACAGCTAAATATTGCTCCGCGTTGAATTTTAAAGCTGACTTACATACTGCAGATACTACATTTCCCATTGATGCCCAGCCTGTACATATCTACCCTGGAGTTCTGGAGAAACCCCAGCTCCAACCAAATCATGATCATGGACAGTTCTGCTGCTAAAGTGCATGAATTTGAACTGGCACTAAACGGCCAAAAATTGCTCCCCCTTGGATTTTAAAGCTGATTCAAATACTACAGATACTACATTTCCCACTGATGCCCAGCCTGTCCATATCTACCTTGATTTCTGGAGAAACCCCAGCTCCAACCAAATCATGATCATGGACAGTTCTGCTGCTAAAGTGCCTGACTTTGCACAAGAACCAAACGGCCAAATATCGCTACCCATTGAATTTTAAAGCTGATTCACATACTACAAATACTACGTTGCCCATTGATGCCCAACCTGTCCATATCTACACTGGAGTTCTGGAGAAACCCCAGCTCCAACCAAATCATGATCATGGACAGTTCTGCTGCTAAAGTGCATGACTTTGCACTGGCACTAAATGGCCAAAAATTGCTCCCCATTGAATTTTAAAGCTGATTCAAATACTACAGATACTACATTTCCCACTGATGCCCAGCCTGTCCATATCTACCCTTGATTTCTGGAGAAACCCCAGCTCCAACCAAATCATGATCATGGACAGTTCTGCTGCTAAAGTGCCTGACTTTGCACAAGCACCAAACAGCCAAATATCGCTCCCCATTGAATTTTAAAGCTGATTCACATACTACAAATACTACTTTGCCCATTGATGCCCAACCTGTCCATATCTACACTGGAGTTCTGGAGAAACCCCAGCTCCAACCATATCATGATCATGGACAGTTCTTCTGCTAAAGTGCCTGACTTTGCACAAGCACCAAACGGCCAAATATTGCTCCCCGTTGATTTTTAAAGCTGATTAACATACTACCGATACAAAATTTCCCATTGATCCCCAGCCTGTGCATATCTACCCTGGAGTTCTGGAGAAACCCCAACTCCAACCAAATCATGATCATGGACAGTTCTGCTGCTAAAGTGCCTGACTTTGCAGTGGCACCAAACAGCCAAATATTGCTCCCCATTGAATTTTAAAGCTGACTCACATACTACAGATACTACATTTCCTATTAATGTCCAGCCTGTCCATATCTGCCATTTAGTTTTAAAGCTGATTCATATACTACAGCTACTACATTCCCCATTGATCCCCTGCCTGTCCATATCTACTTTGGAGTTCTGGAGAAACCCCAGCTCCAACAAAATCATGATCATGGACAGTTCTGCTGCTAAAGTGCCTGACTTTGCACTGGCACCAAACGGCCAAATATTGCTCCCCGTTGAATTTTAAAGTTTATTCACATAGTACAGATCCTAAATTTCCCATTGATGCCCGGCCTATCCATATCTACCCTGGAGTTCGGGAGAAACCCCAGCTCCAACCAAATCATGATCATGATCAGTTCTGCTGCTAAAGTGCCTGACTTTGCAGTGACACAAAACGGCCAATTATTCCTCCCCGTTGAATTTTAAAGCTGATTCAAATAATACAGATACTACATTTCCCATTGATGCCCAGCCTGTCCATATCTACCCTGGAGTTCGGGAGAAACCCCAGCTCCAACCAAATCCTGATCATGGACAGTTCTGCTGCTAAAGTGCCTGACTTTGCAGTGGCAACTAACCGCCAAATATTGCTCCCCATTGAATTTTAAAGCTAATTCACATACTACAGATACTACATTTCCCAATGATGCCCAGCCTATCCATATCTACCTTGGAGTTCTGGAGAAACCCCAGCTCCAACCAAATCATGATCATGGACAGTTCTGCTGCTAAAGTGCCTGACTTTGCACAAGCACCAAACGGCCAAATATCGCTCCCCGTTGCATTTTAAAGCTGATTCACATACTACAGATACTACGTTGCCCATTGATGCCCAGCCTGTCCATATCTACCCTGGAGTTCTGGAGAAACCCCAGCTCCAACCATATCATGATCATGGACAGTTCTGCTGCTAAAGTGCCTGACTTTGCACTGGCACCAAACGGCCAAATATTGCTCCCCGTTGAATTTTAAAGTGTATTCACATAGTACAGATACTAAATTTTCCATTTATGCCCAGCCTATCCATATCTACCCTGGAGTTCGGGAGAAACCCCAGCTCCAACCAAATCATGATGATGGACATTTCTGATTCTAAATTGCCTGACTTTGAAATGGCACCAAACGGCCAAATATTCTTCCCCGTTTAATTTTAAAGCTGATTCACATACTACAGATACTACATTTCCCACTGATGCCCAGCCTGTCCATATCTACCCTTGATTTCTGGAGAAACCCTAGCTCCAACCAAATCATGATCATGCACTGTTCTGCTGCTAAAGGGCCTGACTTTGCAGTGGCACCAAACAGCTAAATATTGCTCCGCGTTGAATTTTAAAGCTGATTCACATACTACAGATACTACATTTCCCATTGATGGCCAGCCTATCCATATCTACCCTGGAGTTCGGGAGAAACCCCAGCTCCAACCAAATCATGATCATGATCAGTTCTGCTGCTAAAGTGCCTGACTTTGCAGTGGCACCAAACAGCCAATTTTTGCTCCCCGTTGAATTTTAAAGCTGATTCAAATACTACATATACTACATTTCTCATTGTTGCCCAGCCTATCCATATCTACCCTGGAGTTCTGGAGAAACCTTAGCTCCAACCAAATCATGATCATAGACAGCTCTGCTGCTAAATTGCATGACTTTGCACTGGCACTAAACTGCCAAATATTGCTCCCCGTTGAATTTTAAAGCTGATTCACATACTACAGATACTACATTTCCCACTGATGCCCAGCCTGTCCATATCTACCCTTGATGTTTGGAGAAACCCTAGCTCCAACCAAATCATGATCATGGACTGTTCTGCTGCTAAAGGGCCTGACTTTGTAGTGGCACCAAACAGCTAAATATTGCTCCGCGTTGAATTTTAAAGCTGATTCACATACTACAGATACTACATTTCCCATTGATGCCCAGCCTGTACATATCTACCCTGGAGTTCTGGAGAAACCCCAGCTCCAACCAAATCATGATCATGGACAGTTCTGCTGCTAAAGTGCATGACTTTGCAGTGGCATCAAACAGCTAAATATTGCTCTGCGTTGAATTTTAAAGCTGACTTACATACTGCCGATACTACATTTCCCATTGATGCCCAGCCTGTACATATCTACCCTGGAGTTCTGGAGAAACCCCAGCTCCAACCAAACCATGATCATGGACAGTTCTGCTGCTAAAGTGCATGACTTTGCAGTGGCATCAAACAGCTAAAAATTGCTCCCCGTTGAATTTTAAAGCGGATTCAAATACTACAGACATTTCCCACTGATGCCCAGCCTGTCCATATCTACCCTTGATTTCTGGAGAAACCCAAGCTCCAACCAAATCATGATCATGGACAGTTCTGCTGCTAAAGTGCATGACTTTGCAGTGGCATCAAACAGCTAAATATTGCTCTGCGTTGAATTTTAAAGCTGACTTACATACTGCAGATACTACATTTCCCATTGATGCCCAGCCTGTACATATCTACCCTGGAGTTTTGGAGAAACCCCAGCTCCAACCAAATCATGATCATGGACAGTTCTGCTGCTAAAGTGCATGACTTTGCACTGGCACTAAACGGCCAAAAATTGCTCCCCCTTGAATTTTAAAGCTGATTCAAATACTACAGATACTACATTTCCCACTGATGCCCAGCCTGTCCATATCTACCCTTGATTTCTGGAGAAACCCCAGCTCCAACCAAATCATGATCATGGACAGTTCTGCTGCTAAAGTGCCTGACTTTGCACAAGAACCAAACGGCCAAATATCGCTACCCATTGAATTTTAAAGCTGATTCACATACTACAAATACTACGTTGCCCATTGATGCCCAACCTGTCCATATCTACACTGGAGTTCTGGAGAAATCCCAGCTCCAACCAAATCATGATCATGGACAGTTCTGCTGCTAAAGTGCATGACTTTGCACTGGCACTAAATAGCCAAAAATTGCTCCCCATTGAATTTTAAAGCTGATTCAAATACTACAGATACTACATTTCCCACTGATGCCCAGCCTGTCCATATCTACCCTTGATTTCTGGAGAAACCCCAGCTCCAACCAAATCATGATCATGGACAGTTCTGCTGCTAAAGTGCCTGACTTTGCACAAGCACCAAACAGCCAAATATCGCTCCCCATTGAATTTTAAAGCTGATTCACATACTACAAATACTACGTTGCCCATTGATGCCCAACCTGTCCATATCTACACTGGAGTTCTGGAGAAACCCCAGCTCCAACCATATCATGATCATGGACAGTTCTGCTGCTAAAGTGCCTGACTTTGCACAAGCACCAAACGGCCAAATATTGCTCCCCGTTGATTTTTAAAGCTGATTAACATACTACCGATACAAAATTTCCCATTGATCCCCAGCCTGTGCATATCTACCCTGGAGTTCTGGAGAAACCCCAACTCCAACCAAATCATGATCATGGACAGTTCTGCTGCTAAAGTGCCTGACTTTGCAGTGGCACCAAACAGCCAAATATTGCTCCCCATTGAATTTTAAAGCTGACTCACATACTACAGATACTACATTTCCTATTAATGTCCAGCCTGTCCATACCTGCCCTTTAGTTTTAAAGCTGATTCACATACTACAGCTACTACATTTCCCATTGATCCCCTGCCTGTCCATATCTACTTTGGAGTTCTGGAGAAACCCCAGCTCCAACAAAATCATGATCATGGACAGTTCTGCTGCTAAAGTGCCTGACTTTGCAGTGACACCAAACGGCCAATTATTCCTCCCCGTTGAATTTTAAAGCTGATTCAAATAATACAGATACTACATTTCCCATTGATGCCCAGCCTGTCCATATCTACCCTGGAGTTCGGGAGAAACCCCAGCTCCAACCAAATCCTGATCATGGACAGTTCTGCTACTAAAGTGCCTGACTTTGCAGTGGCAACTAACGGCCAAATATTGCTCCCCATTGAATTTTAAAGCTAACTCACATACTACAGATACTACATTTCCCAATGATGCCCAGCCTATCCATATCTACCTTGGAGTTCTGGAGAAACCCCAGCTCCAACCAAATCATGATCATGGACAGTTCTGCTGCTAAAGTGCATGACTTTGCACAAGCACCAAACGGCCAAATATCGCTCCCCGTTGAATTTTAAAGTTTATTCACATAGTACAGATACTAAATTTTCCATTGATGCCCAGCCTATCCATATCTACCATGGATTTCGGGAGAAACCCCAGCTCCAACCAAATCATGATCATGATCAGCTCTGCTGCTAAAGTGCCTGACTTTGCAGTGGCACCAAACAGACAAATATTGCTCCCCGTTGAATTTTCAAGCTAATTCACATACTACAGATACTACATTTCACATTGATGCCCAGGCTGTCCATATATACCCTGGAGTTCTGGAGAAACCCCAGCTCCAACCAAATCATGATGATGGACATTTCTGATTCTAAAGTGCCTGACTTTGAAATGGCACCAAACGGCCAAATATTCTTCCCCGTTTAATTTTAAAGCTGATTCACATACTACAGATACTACATTTCCCACTGATGCCCAGCCTGTCCATATCTACCCTTGAATTCTGGAGAAACCCTAGCTCCAACCAAATCATGATCATGCACTGTTCTGCTGCTAAAGGGCCTGACTTTGCAGTGGCACCAAACAACTAAATATTGCTCCGCGTTGAATTTTAAAGCTGATTCACATACTACAGATACTACATTTCCCATTGATGGCCAGCCTATCCATATCTACCCTGGAGTTCGGGAGAAACCCCAGCTCCAACCAAATCATGATCATGATCAGTTCTGCTGCTAAAGTGCCTGACTTTGCAGTGGCACCAAACAGCCAATTATTGCTCCCCGTTGAATTTTAAAGCTGATTCACATACTACAGATACTACATTTCCCACTGATGCCCAGCCTGTCCATATCTACCCTTGATTTTTGGAGAAACCCTAGCTCCAACCAAATCATGATCATGGACTGTTCTGCTGCTAAAGGGCCTGACTTTGTAGTGGCACCAAACAGCTAAATATTGCTCCGCGTTGAATTTTAAAGCTGATTCACATACTACAGATACTACATTTCCCATTGATGCCCAGCCTGTACATATCTACCCTGGAGTTCTGGAGAAACCCCAGCTCCAACCAAATCATGATCATGGACAGTTCTGCTGCTAAAGTGCCTGACTTTGCAGTGGCACCAAACGGCCAAATATTGCTCCCCGTTGAATTTTAAAACTGATTCACATACTACAGATACTACATTTCACATTGATGCCCAGGCTGTCCATATCTACCCTGGAGTTCTGGAGAAACCCCAGCTCCAACCAAATCATGATGATGGACAGTTCTGATTCTAAAGTGCCTGACTTTGAAATGGCACCAAACGGCCAAATATTCCTCCCCGTTTAATTTTAAAGCTGATTTACATACTACAAATAATAAATGTCCCATTGATGCCCAGCCTGTCCATATCTTCCCTTGAGTTTTGGAGAAACCCCAGTTCCAACCAAATCATGATTATGGACAGATCTGCTGCTAAAGTGCCTGACTTTGCAGTGGCACCAAATGGCCAAGTATTGCTCCCCATTGAATTTTAAAGTTGACTCACATACTACAGATACTACATTTCCTATTGATGTCCAGCCTGTCCTTATCTACCCTTGAATTTTAAAGCTGATTCACATACTACAGATACTACATTTCCCACTGATGCCCAGCCTGTCCATATCTACCCTTGATTTCTGGAGAAACCCTAGCTCCAACCAAATCATGATCATGCACTGTTCTGCTGCTAAAGGGCCTGACTTTGCAGTGGCACCAAACAGCTAAATATTGCTCCGCGTTGATTTTTAAATTTTATTCACATACTACAGATACTACATTTCCCATTGATGCCCAGCCTGTCCATATCTACCCTGGAGTTCTGGAGACACCCCAGCTCCAACCAAATCATGATCATGGACAGTTCTGCTGCTAAAGTGCCTGACTTTGCAATGGCACCAAACGGCCAAATATTGCCCCGCCTTTAATTTTAAAGCTGATTCACATAATACAGATACTGTATCACCTATTTTGTACTTTATTTATGTGTAGGCCTATGTGTATGTATATATATATATATATATATATATATATATATATATATATATATATATATATATATATATATATATATATATATATATATATATATTAGGGCTGTCAAACGATTATTGTTTTTAATCACGATTAATCACTGAATTTCTATAGTTAATCACGATTAATCGCATAATTTATCACATGATTAAAATTCTATTATTTTGCATTTCAGAACAGTTTTTAAGTACATATTAACAATTGAAAGCTATTTTTACCATTGTATCTTGATTGGGAATCAAATGAATGCAAAGAAAGTTACTTTATGAACTTGATTTTAAGATTTTCAATTATTTATTTACTGTAAACAAAAAAAAAAATGTGTGAATGTGTCATTATTGCACAATTCCTCCAAGTACCTAACTAAAAAACTAAAAATCCCTATCCTTACCAGAGTCAGTATAGTGTTTAGTAACTCCTAAATAATGTAGATTCCTCCCTGAGGTCCAGTGATCAGCAGTTAATGAGACAGCGTTTGCAGAAGCCTGCAGCAGTTCCAGTGTGACTTCTTGCTTCGTGTCATAAAGGCTTCTACTGTCCATCTCGACGGCAACGAGACAGGTCAGAACACGCCAACTGTAGTACGTCTTTAAGACCAGAGTCCTCTACCATGCTGACAGGTCTGCAGTTAGTTGCCACCTGTTTTGCAAGAGCAGTAGTCATTTTTGGGGATTTGGTTTCATCCACAGGTCGGCAAGTAGCATGCTAGCGGTAGCATCACATTAACTGTACTACTATGCTTAGCTTGTAGGTGTTAGCTCCAGCTTGACGTGCTTCGGTGATATTTTAATTCAGCTTTACACAGTGTGCATATGGCTTTCAACTTGTCTACGAGCCTTCTGGGAGTTTTGGAAAATAAAAATTCAGGATTTTATTGCTGCTGTCTTTCTGCAGCAGCAGGAAGTTACGAAGAAATGGCAGCTTGATGATAAGTAACGGTGCTGCAAAGGGTCAAAAGTAGTAGCCTGTTAGGCACGACACAAAGCCCAGTGAAGTGTAAAATAAATTAATAAATGCCGGCATGCGATTAATGCAATTAAAAAAAATATAATCGCATCGCGATTAACGCGTTAACGCTGACAGCTGACAGCCTTAATATATATATCCCATGTGGAGGCCAGGGGAGTAACACCGTCTTTGCTTGTTATATCTTTATGTTTGTTGGTCTAAATGAGTTTTTTAAAGTCAGTTGTTTTGTTCGTGTTTTGGAGTGATTCAATTTAAATATACTCAGCCTGCCATGAATTATGAGAGAAGCCCCATTATTATATATATTTGTTTTTTAGAAAGATAGCCATTTTCTCATGAAGACAATCACACTAGTTTCTGGAGTAAAGTAAAAAATAAAGTAATATAATTACCTTTTCACAGATGCAACAATCACAAGGAGGTCCTCAGCTCGGTGAGACACTCGTTGTCCTCCGAGGACAGCAGGATGTTCTCTGGTTTCAGGTCTCTGTGGATGATCCCTTTACTGTGGATGTACTTGACCGCTCAGCATCTGATAGAAATAAAGTTTGGGGAACTGCTGCTGAGATTTTACTCTGTGGAACAACTCTTCTCCATCAGCTCCAACATGATGTAATAACTGTCCTCCGTCTGATAGAAGTCCTCCGTTTTTATGAGAGACGGGTGGCCGATTCTCTGCTAATTCATGGAGGTAGAAGGCCAGACTGCAGCCGGTAGAGTCCATGCTAATTGTCTGCAAACTGTCTGCTAGCTTCATTAGGCGATCTCGTTCCGTCTACTTGCACCGTGTTGCTGGGTATGTTTGTTTTCTTCATGTTGCTGCCTACTCAACTATCCTCACCTTTTTCTGTTTAGTTTTCACCCTGGGACAGCTCCCGACATCTAGCAAGTGCTCCCACTGTGGAGCGTCAATATGCTGCGTCTTCTCTCTGAGCAGCCATCTTTAATTGACTATCAACACGTCAATCATGGCAGTTGTAGGCAATCATATTCCCTTTCCAACGGTATCTTGCGTGATAGGAACATCCAATGGGTGAGTGAGGCCAGCGTATCCATGGGAGGTGACAGTGCGCACAGATCCGCTGCGCCACGCATGGATGAAATAATGAATTAGTAGATAGGACTACAGTAACAGAAATATGTGCAGAATCAAGACAGTCAAGACGGCCCAGTGTTTGGTGGACCGGGTACACTTTGTTCACTTAATAGCTTACAAATCATCCACGGGATCAATTAGGCCTACGCATCACATGAGTTTGCCCACCCGACACAGCGTTTGTTCCTGGGGAGATGGATACGTGCGCCTCCTGTGCGTCATGGATGTCTGAGCCTCAGCAAATTCAGATTCACAGACACTATTGCATTTTATTACCGATCTTTTTGTTACACAGTGAGTAAGATATTTAATATATGAGAAATACAGAGGATGACTGAAAGTTTTTTCTAAGTGGATTCATCATTCATTTTGCATCCTCATGTTTAACAGAGGTTAAGTAGCCTGTAAATTAAACGGTTGATAGGGTGAATGAAGTGAAACAAAATTTTTTATGGAGTATCAGCGGATATAATTATGTTTTTTCATAGACAACGTCACAGACGTATGCCATTAAGTGAAGTGGACACTTTATTTTGTAATGTTTGGTGATTTTCGGCACTTTTCATTTAGAATTCGCCATGTTACAGTGCCAGACAAGACTTTGAGGACGGTCCGCACATTCTCACGACAAGTTATGTTTGTTATATCAATGCACAGATGCAGACGGCTCTGTTGGCGGCATATGGACGAAGCTGTGAATCTTCTCCAGGTTGGGCCATTAATAAAAAACCCATCAAGGAGAGTCTTAGGGCAAGGTGAAGGAGATCTTTGGGCTGGGACACCCGCAGCCACCGAGCAAACAGAGTGAAACCAGGCCATCCGAGTTCATCATTACGATTGACATCATCAAGGAGCACAACTGGACTGCGGTCTGAGTAACAGTGTTCAATGATGAATCACATCTGTGATCTTGCCAAAATGAAAACATTTGAAGAGCATGCAGTGGAGGCTATATGGAAAGCACGGAGGGAGATGATTGAGGGGTGGGAGGGCTTCAGTTTTCAATGTTTGTTCATATATATCATATTTTTATAATCTATTTGTCTCTATTTTTCTTTCTATTTATATGTTTCTACACAATGCCTGTGCATTTGCCCTGTGTATATGACTTGAGTCCTTTAGCAGCTAAGCTGATGTTCTTAATATCATGCACAAATACATACACAGTTTTCATTTTATTACAGCTGCTTAGCTCTCGCTGGCCATTGACAATCCAGGTGAGGAGGTGTAAAATTAGGTCAGGCAAAACCCTACACACTAGGCAGGTATGTCTGGAAAACAGCCAGTCAACCAGAATCCTAAACACATCAGGTAAAACATCTACAGCCAGATGTGGCTGCCTCCAAGTCAATCAACATCCTCTTAAAAGAGACCAATGAGATCAGCTCAGTAAGTTTCGTGGATTTCTGTTACTTGTTCTATGTAGAGGAAGCAGCAAACTTAAAGGCCTTTTTCCCCAGCTCAGTTCTGAACACACACACACACACACACACACACACACACACACACACACACACACACACACACACACACACACACACACACACACAGACAGTCTGATACCAACAATACTACCCCTTACATAGTTATTCACGTAGACTTGTTTTTCACTTGTTTAACCCAGTAAATTTCATACTACGTACACAATGGAGCCTCTTGAAAATCTTACTCTTTTTTATTGTTTTCACCAAATAATGTAATTAGGTGATTTATCGCTCATCTGCATGGATACATTTAGATGTCAACAAAAAAATATGGCAGGAAGCTAAAGTCACTGTTAGTGTTGCTATTTTGCTGATGGGGCTTTCTCTTTTTAGACAGGAATATTCTGTTAATATGTTAAAAACTAAAAGGGTTACTGACTCATTTTAACTTGGCACATGAAACTTGACTCCGTACCTTTTTTTTTGCAGAGACCAAGCATATTCAGTGAAGAGATCACAGTAAATACACAAGAAAATCTCCCAAAGCAGACTGTGACCCATTTGACCCCACTTATGAAAATTTCTCTGGCGCACTGCTCTCACGGCAGGACTCAAGCGCGTCTCCCCCTGACACTTATCAGCCAATCCAAAAAAATAAAGGGGCTACACAATAGCCAATCAGAAAATTGCTGTGCCGATACATCGAGTCAGCGCATATAAAACTGGACTGATCAGCTGACATCAGGTCGATGAAGACAAACACTGTGTTGCGTTGTTCAGTCAGAGTGAGCACGGCGTTGTGTGCAGATCCAGCTTGGTTGCAATAATCTGGTAATTCATGGAGGTAGAAGGGGAAACGTTCCGAATTGCAGCCTGATAAGATGAGAATCTTTATTGTCATTGCACATCACATGTGAGTCTGTGTGTGTGTGTGTGTGTGTGTGTGTGTGTGTGTGTGTGTGTGTGTGTGTGTGTGTGAGAGAGAGAGAGAGAGAGTGTGTTTGTCTGTCTGTCTGTCTGTGTGTGTGTGCATGTGTCTGTCTGTCTGTCTATGTGTGTGTGTGTGTGTGTGTGTGTGTGTGTGTGTGTGTGTGTGTATTGAGCTTCTACCTGTAGTCCCAGGATGAGGTAGTCCCTGTCCCGGTCACTTTCCCTGCTGCTTTCCCTGCACTCGGCGCTCTGCGGCTGGCCCTGGCCCGGTGCCGTTACCCCCTGCTGATTGTCTGCGTTGTTCATCGCCCCGTTCTCTATCTTGTCCACGCTCTCCTCTGGTTTCTGATGAATAAGAAACATTTTGTCCTACTTCATCATCTTATTCTGTTTATGGAAGAACTCCACTTGATGTCTCCACAAACTGGCAGCGCCTGGGGGGACTCGAAAAACATGTGCTTGTCCTTGCGCCGCGTCTGAGCGGCGTTTGATGTGTCCTTTCTTGAAGCCCTGAGGGGTCTGTCTGTGTGTGTATATGGGTTATATCTACTGTCTGACTTTATAGCACAACACCATATTCCCCCATGTATCTAATGAGAACATGACACAAAACAGTGTTTTGAAGAACGTTGACATTTCCCTCCGAAATCCTTTATCCTCTTTTTTTTCTTCCAGCAAACGTGAGTTTTTTTGACAAGAAATTTGGTTTCACAAAGAAAATATGCATTCCTTCTGGTTTAAAATGGTTATACAAATCGACGTGGGTTTTTTCATATATCCGATAGAGTGTCTTCCCATCCGTTAGATACAAAAATATCACTTTCAGTTCATTCTTGAGTAGATCCACAGAGAACTCCGGGCATGAGACGTCATCACTTCATATACTGGGTTGGAATAGAAATTACTTGAGGGGGAATTTGTTTTAACTGCTGCCATTTTCTCTACGAAAGTGATCTGTGTCACTGGTGCAGAATCACAGCCATTAGAGCTAGTCCCACAATGAGCTTTACTCAGGACGTGCCATTTCTGTGTCTGTAGCTATTGAGGAGGAGAGAGCGGGGGGGGGCAAGGTGGAAGTTATACTCCCCTGGATAGTCGGTTGTAACAGGGACAGTGGAGGCTGGGGGAAAACACCGGTGGAAATCTCAGGTGGGAACTCAAACTGATTTTCATCAAACTTCTGGGCCAGGACACCATCGTCAATGAGCAGCATTTCCATATTTCCATCTGGTCTCCATGCTTCAGTCCCATTATTTATTATTCAAATGTTTAAGTGCACTTAGCATCCAAGGGGCCTCTCAGAAGAAGACCGATGTTGATCGATGTTACTGCCTTCATCTGTGCCTTTGGCCTCTACCAGTTCAACGTACTGCCATTCGGACTTAAAAATGCTCGAGCTACCTTCCAACGTGGATGGCAGGATAATCTCGGGCTAGGCCAGGCTGCTTGGACTCTTTGTAACAGTTGGTGGCTTGGCAGAACTTCTCAACGTTCAATATGAACTTATAAAATGACACAAAATGTCCTGGAAACAGCAGGAAACCACCTGCATATAAGTGAAGCCTAAACACTCAAACAGATTTTCTGGAATAGTGTAGATGGAGGGCGTTAGAAGTCTCCCACAGCTCTTTGAAGTAGTCCTGGCTCAGTGGCATGTTCTGGCTCGCCTGTCAAAACTGTGTTCCTCCATTTGTTTCCCCTCCTTCCACGGCCTGTGTCAGCTGCTGCTGGGAGAGATTAATCAGTCTGGTGTGAATAGGGGGCGAGCAAAAACAGACGAAAAGTCTAAATATTTTGAGCAGAGCACGTTGTTGCAGTACCTGCATGTGGTCACACAGCAAACTCCACATGTACAATACTCACGTTTTTCTCACAAATGCACAAACCAGACAGAATGAAGAAAAGGAATTATGAAAAAGTCCGCTGCCTCTCTAAACAGACATCAAAGCACTGGGCCGCTCACTCGACCGACATCAGACTGCAGTATCGCCGTCCATCTGCAGGGGGCGAGGACAGGCTTTCCAACAAACTGTCTATATTTAATGTTGGTTAAACTGTAAACCATTTAAACCAGATTCACTCAGCATATACATCATGTTGTTATGAACATTGTAAAAAATTAAATTTTTGTTCTCACAAAAAACCCACACCCCCTCTCTGCCTCCTCTCCCACTTACCGGTTAGGAGAATTGCATTAATTAATCTTAATTACATTAAGCTTACAGTAGCTAACAGTTTACATTAGCTTGTAGTTTACTGCATACATGTAACATTAGCTCATTGTCCAGAAGCTTCTACCTTTCAAACAAATGCGGTGCAAAATATGATCAACTACAAGGTAAACGCTACCAGCTAATGGAGGTTGCTGTATACAGGCAGTGTAATATGCAGTAAACTGCAAGTGAGAAAGGTTAAATAGTACTATAAACACACAAGTTACAACCAACCTATGAAAAGTCATAGTATCTCCATTGATAAACACCCACTAACACAGTAAAGGTAGCTAGGTGTAAGTGTGTTAAATGGTCAACAGTTGTCAGTTAAGACCATAATAAGGGACTACACAGTTACATGAAGTACCTTCATGTTATGCTTAAATATACTTGTGATACAATTCTAATCTTACCAGAACAGGTTGGATAACTACTGGCCTAACCTAAAGCTTTCTCCTTCTGTCTGCAGTGTTGAAGCAACAGCATTATCGGCAGCTGTGTCTGATCGTCGCTTCATGTTGAATATACTTGTGTACAGTATAATGTTTGAATAAATGTTATAATAAAGATACACATTTTCGTTAATGTCTTTTTAGAGCTTGTATACCTAACGAGTTATTAAAACAGGTAGCATCTGAATATAACTATTCAGTTAGAAGTTTACTGTGTCCAGGTCATAATTTGATGGGTAAAGACATTGAAAAACAGTTTATATTATATACACACCCAAAAACGTAATGACACAGACAAACCAGTTAATTGAATGCATTTATTTTTTGTATGGCAATGTCTAATACAGCAAATAATCTATTCAACATCTCTCTTTGACCCCTGTTTCCCTGCTTGTCTTTTGCTTTCCCTCTGCTCCTCATCTCTCCCTTCTGGTGATGCTAGTGCAGCCTCCGTTTGATCCTTTGTCCCTGTTAAAAGACAGCAAACACAAGAACAATATGTTTATCGTTATGAATGCTAATACGTAATGATATGGAATGTTACACTTTCTACAAAAACTACTCATACATTGTAGCTTTCATTTAACGTTGCTAGTGAAGTTAACAAGGAGCAACTTTACCCATCCTGCAGCTACAACTGATAAACACAAACATTTCTAAATCTCTGCTAACGTTACGCATATACAGTAACGGCTTATAAAAAGAGATGAAAATGCCACCGGATATTAAACTTTACAAATACAAATGACACAAAAGACAGCAAACCAGCTAACAGCCTACTGTTAAATGATTAGCATGGGTGTATTCACTTATGCTTAGCACTGTAGTTAGCTAGCAGACTATAGGCAACAACATTAGGTGCACTTCGTGGTTGTAAGAGCCGACAACACAAACATATTTATAGAAATTTTAAGAGAACTTACCCGACTGAAAAAGCAGAGAACATACTCTCATCGACTGAGGGATATGGTCGAAAGTAAAGTCCTTTCTGCTAATTGCAGTCACTCAAGCAATCCAATGTATCATTGTCACATCGGACACATGCTCTTCTTCCTTCTGTTTTTTTCATGTACGGATACGAAAAAACTGTAACACATGGTTCCTACACTTTCCACGAAAATCGTGTGTGGAACTGAAGCAGTTTTTGTACACAGCAGTGTGTTCCAGGCATTCTAAAATTGTGAATTATCTAGAATCTATAATAGTGAAAAACAGAAATGCAACGAAGACCTCTGCAACCAACACAAACAATGAACATGAGGAGTTCAAAATGGTGGAAGGGGGATCTCTGGGGGCGGGGCACTGTGCCGTGACGATATCTCCTCATTCTCAATTGGCTGCAAACAGGACACATTCGAAGCTGTGGTGGAGAGGAGGTCACTGAACAAACTGTTATCTACCACCCTCTCTCTCTTTTTTTAAAGAGCTTTATTAAGTTTTTACAGGTTACAAGTTATACATTTAAACATACAATAGGCTACATGACAAATCATGATAGGACAATTCTATGATGACCCCAAGAGGGGAAATCAGGTATTGCACAAGACAGAAAGTACAGAGCACAATAAAATTAAAATACATTTGAATAAATAAATTAGAGGTATATACAGTGAAAACAGGTATACAGTATACAGAAGGTTGTATATTACATGACACAGTTTTATAAAAACAGAAGAAGAAAGCTGTTCATTTAAGCAACTCTCAGCATGTAGCATCATGTAACTACTGATGATGAAAATGGACCAACTTGGTGTATTTATGCCTGACAATGTCTTTTATCATTTTCTCAGTTTCATGTCTGGCTAAATGGTGCATCCTTACTTTACAGTATATAGAGGACGCCATTTTCACCAGTAGATGTACATGATTGTCTTCAACAGTGGTTTCAAACATGTGATCATGCAACTCTGGGAACAACATCTTGTCTGCACTGTAATCCAGAACTTGATATGTGATGGCTGATGTTAAGCCATATCCCTGGGGGAGCTTGCCAGATGTTTGATCTCAAAACCAGTTGAAAGCAACGCTCTGCCTCTGAACAAACAGCAACTATCTCAGGTGATGGTTTTTGCAAACCTCCACAAGTCTTCAGGAGAACAAAGGGATGCACAGTGGAATCAGAAGTCAGCGCATCAGCACATGTCATGCAGTTGTGCTTTTCTTTGATCTTTTTTACAACAAAGCCAGCAATGTAGTTGAGAGCTGCGTCTTTGTACTCAGAAATAGCATCAACATTTGGGCATTGGTGGTAATCATGCTCTGGCTCTCCATGCTCAACAGGCTGAAGGTCATATCTGCGTGAGGTGTTTGCTGCCGCAGGTGTTGCCTCTAAGATGGTGGTGTCGTCGCGGAGGATGCAATTGCTTGATCCAGTCTTCACTTGCAATTTCACAAGAAGACGCTTGTATGCAGCTGTGAACTGTCTTGCAGTAGGGTTGTTGTTAAATCCACCACGTGCTCTGACAGAGGAAAAGAACAGTTCAAGATGATCTTGATTCAGCTTGTCAATGAGGAAGTAACGGCATTGGGCATTTGGCCTACACACAGCTTCCTGGAAAACATTCCATACACTTATGCAACTGGCAATGAAACTAATTACACAAATTTTTCGTTTCCCAGCATGCAGCGGTTTGCCTGTCTGATCTTTCAGTTCCAGGAGAGACGTTTGTGCCTTCAGAAGGATTTCTTCAGCGCGGCCTTTGTTAGATGTCCTCAGCGGTGCTTTGTATCCTTTCTCTAGGTGATTCCTGCTGTTGAGGACATCGAACGCAGCGTCAATAGTTCTCAGGAAGTCCACTGTCTCTTCACATCCTCTGAACTGCAGCAGATGGAGCTGTGTGTTGCAATACTCAAGAGCATCTGTCACACAGCTGCTGAATACCTGGGCTGCAAGCTTCACCTTCATCTTCTGTTTATCCCACCGTATGTGGGCCATTTTCAACTCGTTTCCAAGTCGCAGTCCCTGTGATTCCTGAAGTTTGTTTAACTCCTGGAGATATTTCCAACTGATTTTTCCTGTTGGAAATGACTTCCATCAGCCAACGTATTTCTGATCAGTTTCAGCATGTGGCACACATCAAGTACTGCATGGACCATTTTTGATGGATCTGCCGGATGTGGAAATGAGGGTTTCGTGTCATGCACATCCAAGCTTGCTCCTAGGGCTCTCAATATGGAAAAGTGGCATGATGGACATGTCAGTGACATCACATGTGCTCCAATGTCATGGAGTTGAAGAAGGCAATCCTTGATGATATTAGCACGCTCTTCTCCAGTCAATCCATCGATTAAGAAGTAGGCTACTGGGATTTTCCAGGAATCATCAACGGCAACAACCATGAGGACTAAGGCATCTTTGGCTGGTGGTAGGCTGTCATCAACAGTGCCACAGCCTAGGTCCACGTATCCATGGAATTTCTCAGCAGCATATGCCACATGCTTTCGTATGGCCACTTCATCCATCATGAGGGCACACAAGGTTTCTTTGCCCTCACGTTTTCTGTCCTTTACACGAGACTTGATGGCAGAAAAGGCTGGTTTTGTGAATCCAAGATCTGCAGAGATTTTGCTGTACCACGACCGTATGGTTTCGGATGTGGCAGAACAAGGTCAAAGCATTCACGAACATAAGCATAAGCTTTAGCGGAATAAAAATGCAGAGTCATGGCGAATGAACACAATTCCTCAGACACTTTAACCTTCTTTTGTGTGATTTGTGTGAGTAGCGCTTTTGGCACACCACTAAAAGAGGCTTCCGGCATCTCTGCACAACCTGTTGATATCAGCAGTTTCTGCTTCAGTACACTGATGACCTCAGTTAGACTGGAAATCTTCCTTTGCAAAAGTCTTGTCTTCTGTTTTTCCAATTTCAGTTTTTTGCGGCAGGTGGTCTGATTTGGTGCTTCAATGTTTTGGGAGATACTCCGATATAACTGTGGTCATCAGTGTCTGGCTGAGTAATGCTATCTTCAATATTTCCTGACTCTGGTAATGTCACGTCCATCTCTGACTCACAAGCTGTAACTTCTCCAGAGGCAGAAGTAACTCTTCCAGCCATGTACGAGAGATCTAAGTACGTACCTGTGTCTGCATACTTAACACCCGTGGCTTAGCTGTTCTGTTGTCACTGGTGATACCGAAGATTGTAGGCACAGCAGTTGAATTTAGTTTCGATCCCACACTGCCAGTTAGGAAACACTCCTTTGTGAAATGGTGAGCGCATATGCGGGAGTGGCGGGATGGCTTCCAATTTTTGCGGTTAATGTTTCTGACCCACTGACGCCTCCTTGTATTATCAAGGACAGGAAAACTGTCAAATATTTAGTGTAATCAGTTAAAGTTAAAGAAATCACTGCAGAAAATCCCTTTAGAAAGCATGATATATACCTTACTTAAATTAGTCACAATACAGTCTGTTAAAGTAAATTTAAAAAATGGAAGCGTTAACGTTACTTTAATAAAGAAAAGTGTAAAAATCACTTGAGAGTATTTTCTTAATTGTTTATCAATGTTACACAGATGTGATCCTGGATATATTAGAAGAATGTGATCCTTATCCATTATGTGATCACATCATGAATATATAACAATAACATATTATCAAATGTAAAGCTAATTAGTTTAAGCTAGTTGTTATGCTTGCTAGCATTAGCATAAATAAATAAAAAACTATAATATAAAATATAATACTGTATATTGCAACTGAAATCATTTCAACATACCTGAACAGAGAAACCTTGGAACTATCATCTGATCGCTTCATGCAGTTGTAGGCAACACAAGACGGCATTTTGGAGAATTTTAGATTTTCTTGCTGGCTGTAAAGACAAAGAAAAAGATTTACCGCCACAGACTTTGGAAAGAAAGGATAAGCTATCGGCCCGCGCTGTATTTAAATCCCCCACCCCCTCCCCCGCTACTGTAAACTGTTCGCTTACTGTACATGAGTTGACGACACTATAGCAACTCCTACAAAAATCGGTTTTGGCTGTATAAGGTAAGATTATGGAAAAAAATAGGATGTAGCTAATACTTAGCCGAGTACTGCATGTCAACATGATACACCTGGTTTACATAATGCTGTAGTAAATATGTATACAGTATTAGATTTGTTAGCAATTCTTTTTGACAAAGCTAATGTTGGCCTTTGGTTTAACGTCAGTCGTTTTGCGTGTATTTTCCATTTTAAACAAATATCTCACGTTAGAAATTGTACATAACAGGCAAGGGCAAATGTTTTGTTATCAACTTAGCCAAGTTTGGGCAATTTGTGTAGGACTTAAGAAAAAAGTACTGTAAATTAATGTTTTTACTTTCTTTAGATGGCAGATATGTGGACTGAGGATAACATTGGGGTCCCGGCGGTAGTTGGACAAGGTGAACAACATTTAAATATTATATTTCCATAATCCTTTCATGAAGGTGATACACAAATTGATAGACCTGGCCGGATATGTATTATAGGAAAACACATACATAAGTAGTCTGAGTGCTAGTTAACTCAACTGAATATGCATTTTCTGATAATTTTCTTTGTTTTTAAAGTAAGGAGAACATAAATAATGTTTTACTTACTTTATTTAGAGTTGGAAGACGCTCCTGGATGGACTGAGCCCAAAAGGACAAACCCCAATGTGGTCCCGGCCGTACTTGGACAAGGTGAACTAGGCTATATTCAAGCATTGTTGTTTACAGTGATAATGTGGTACAAGAAAACGTGATATACATGTAGATTTTTTCCATTTTTGGAGGGAGCAGGGGGGAGGCGGTGCGATTTGAGTGGAGCGCGAAGCAAACTGCATTGAGCGCTGAGCGATAATGAGCGGAGCGGCCTGATGGACGACGTGGAAGACGACGAGGGTGGAAAAGAAGAGCACGAGGAGCACAAGGAGGACGAGGAAAACAAAGCAAAGCAAACGTTTGTGTCAAAAAACTGCACAATCGAATGGTCCTCTGAAACGTATAATCCCCGTCGACCTCGTCGCCGTGGCACGGCACGAGAACAAGAACAAGAACTAGAACAGGACCAAGAACAAGACCAAAGATGTGCCTTTCCTCCACAGAGCCCGGGACCCACGAAGTACGCTGCCACGCACGTCGACGACATAGTCTCCGCGTTTGACCTGTTTGTCAAGTGGCAAATAGAAGAGATTGCGGTGACCACCACAAACCTCGAGGGCCTAAGGAAATGCAGCAATGACTGGAAAACGATGGACACCACGGACCTGCGCGGCTACCTCAAGCTGATGATCCTTGCCGGTGTGTACAGGTCCCGAAACGAGGCCGTGGAGAGCCTGTGCCACGAGGAGAGCAGCAGGGCTATTTTCCGCACCACATTGGCGCTGAAGTGGTTCCACGCGTTCTCGAGACTGCTGCGATTGAGATAGTCAGTTTTTTTTTCGGGCCCACTTCCATCTTGAGGTCGTGGAGTAGGCCCTATAGGAGGGCCCTCAGAAATGCCAGATCAGACTATTACTCATCATTAATAAAAGAAAATAAGAACAACCCAATGTTTCTTTTCAGCACTGTAGCCAGGCTGACAGAGAGTCACAGCTCTACTGAGCCATCTATTCCTCTAGCTCTTAGTAGTGACGACTTCATGAGTTTCTTTAATGATGAAATTATAACAATTAGGGATGGAATTCATCACCTTTTGCCCTCAACTACTAACGGTTCACTTTGAATGCAGGAGAGCTAGAAAGAACAACAAGACCTGACATATACTTTGACTCCTTTTTTCCTATAGACCTTCAACAAATAATGCTCAAGGTCTCTTCAGCAAAGCCATCGTCTCTTAGACCCCATCACAACAAGGCTACTTAAAGAAGCGTTACCCGTGGTTAACACTTCATTACTAGATATGATCAATATGTCTTTATTAACAGGTTATGTAACACAGTCATTTAAAGTAGCTGTGATAAAACCTCTTCTGAAAAAACCCATCCTCGATCCTGAGGTCTTAGCCAACTATAGACCTATATTGAACCTTCCCTTTCTCTCCAAGATCCTTGAGAAGGTAGTCGCTAATCAGTTATGTCACTTTTTACATAGGAATAGTCTATTTGAGGACTTTCAGTCAACTTTAGCCATTACCGGCGGGGGAAGGTTGACAATGCGGCGAACCCATTTATTCTATTGTCTTGACAATAAAAACGTGGAGTTAGTCCCCAATCGATGTGTTAAACAGAGGCTTGCTGCTGCAGGGTTAGGGGAGAAATGTCTTACATTTCAAGGTAAATAAGACACCATGACTACAATGTAGACTCTGTTTAAGTGGATGTCTTTATAATGTATATGAATTTATGATTCCAAAAAAAGTCACCTTGAAAACATGAATTACTTTTTATGTGAGAAATGTCAGTTGTTAGTTATAGTATGCCTTCTCTTTTCAGGTATTCAGACAAATCCAGAGGAGTTCAGAGAATTCTTTTTAGTGGCATATCCTAAGCTCAGACAGGGGGTGGATTTGAACTGCTAAAAATAATTGGAACAACTCGGAGTCGTGAACTGGTCCTCATCCCCTGTCCCAATGATGGCTACTACGTCAGATATCTAAAGGAACCACAAACTCAGATTGGTCATGCAACATTTTTATCCGACCACGTCAGAGGAATCTGAATCTGGATTCTGTAAGTTTCTACTACTGTTCTCTTCTTAAAAATGCAGACTATGAATGACGGTCACATTATTATTATTATTTTTTTGTGGAATTTTAAAATGATCTCTCCTACAGATATGTGGACCAGAATGCAGCAGTGAGCTGGTTGGGCCAGTCCAGAAATGTGTGACTTGTGGAGAAGAATTATCTTTTTAAAGTATTAAGCCGGACATCAGACAAGGGGCACGAGGTCCACCATCAGCCAACAGTTGAAGTTGGCCTAAGTCCCATTGTGACACTGTATTTTTTACAAGGAGGTCCAGAGAGTTGACTGGACTGGACTAAATGGTTATAGTCAGCCTGATGTTGTGGTCCCTGAAGTTCAGCTACAGCTCTCGCTGACAGAGCAGGAAATACAAAGACTACCAAAACCTGATGGCCCTCTGTCCAATGTGTTGGATGTCTACATCAACCCGGTCTCACGCCAGTTCGTGAAATGGTCACGTTATTTTTATTTATTGTTACGTGTACAGGTCACAATTTTCTCGTTTATTTCGTGTACAGGTCACAAATTTAATTTTGTGTACAGGTTACGAATTTCATTAGAATTTCATTTTGTGTACTGCCACGGGGAAATTAAACGCCACACGCCGGCAACAACAACAGACGGACCGCCACACGGGGATGCGTTCCCCGGGCGCACAGACACGATCCGCGGCCCTGTGTTGTTTGACCCATCCACCACCCCGACCAACCTCCCTACGCGGATCTTTGGCTTTTATACTACTCCCTAATGTTGTTGTGCTGTGATCACGAAATATGCTTACCATTTAAATACATTAAATTAAAATTCGTAATCACTGCACGAAAAAAACAACATCTTCGTGTCCTGTTTACGAATCAATAGATTCAATAACGTGACCATTTCACGAACTGCCATGAGACTGGGCTGTCTACCTACAAACTGTGAGCCAGTTATCAGAAATGCTCCTGTAAATTCCGGATTCAAAAGCTGTAAGATGCAGAAGGTTAAACGTAAATAAGAAGCAAGTAGTAGTTAATGCTGTACTTTATAACAGCTGTGATACTAATGGTGATTTCCTGTAAGATTACAATTTTCTTGTTAAAATCACAATGAAAGACAATTCTGAGACAAATCATTGTCTTTATTTGACAGCAGTCTTTATATAAAATACTTACTGCATTGTACAACATACTCATGAACAAATTCGTCCTGTACACAATTCAAGCCTGTTGGACATCCTTGGACATAACTGTCCCATTGTGGTTAATATTTGTTGTTTTGAAGCATTTAGCTTAAATGAAAAGAAAGAAAGACAGCCATTATGTAAATCACAATGATCAAGTACTGGTTGTTTCAGAAAAACATTTGGAGAAAAAAAGGGAACTCCAATTTGTCTCCTTTTTAACAATGTACACAGAACATTTGACTGAACAACTTAGAGCAGGAAAAGCACAGCTGTAAATAATAATAATGCTAAGAATAGCTGCACATGCAACATGTCCCAACATGCAATGTCATTGAGACAGCATTAACCTATCGCAACCCAAAACTTCTGTTCCCTGCCTGATTAAGGTAATTTCATCTGTCAGCTTCTTCTCAGGATATACTTTGCAAAATCTGAGGCTATGCCTCTGGGGTTGTTAACATGCGTTCCAGACATAGTTGAGCCCTTCCCGTTCCGCTGGTCTTCTACCGGTCTACCCCCTCTTGGATGCTATAAGGGCAGACCTAGACCGCTGGACCCCTCTCCCTCTTTCCTGGTTAGGCAGGGTTGCTCTTATTAAAATGAATGTACTGCCTAGACTGCTGTATCCAATGCAAATGATCCCTATATTATTATCCAACAAGGTTATTAAGGTGCTTGAAGGTTGGCTGAGCTCGTTCATTTGGAGTAAAAGAAGGCCCCGTCTCAAGATGTCAAAACTTCAAATGGCGGGTTGTGATGGAGGGCTAGATGTGCCAAATCTTAGATTTTACCAGCTGGCATCACACCTGCGAGTGATTGCTAGCTGGCACAACTGTGACCTGGCCTCAATTTGGCATGATATTGAATCTTCTCTGTTGAATTGTCCATTGTTTAATCTATTGTTTATGACTAATCTTGAATCTGTTAGAAAATACTGCCCTAACCCTATTACACTCAATACCATCAGAGCCTGGAGATCCATTCGCTCCATTGAAGGCCGGGCTCAGTTATCATCTCCGCTCACCCCCATTCTTGATAACCCTGACTTTCTGCCAGGCTGCAAGGACCAGGGCTTTTAAGTGTGTTGCACCCAAGGGTTGAAGAAAATAGGCGATCTATTTAAAAGCCATATTTTATTATCCTTTCAACAGTTGCGTCAGCAATTTGGCTTATCTAATCAAGGGGACTTCTACAGATATTTACAAATTAGAGATTTCATCGTTAAAGACACCACCTTAATGACTAACAACACCACTTCATGTGTGGAGGAGGCCCTGTCGTTACGATTAGTAAGAAATGCATTGCTCTTTTTTACAGAGCCCTGAATTCTTATTCTCTTCTTACAGCACAACCCACTAAGCTTGCATGGGAGAAAGATCTAGGTGTTGCTATAGATGATGCTGACTGGCGGGAGGTTTGGTCTCAGGCCTTGAACATTTCTGTGTGCAACCGCACCAAATCCACGCAGCTTAGAAACGTACATCGTACCCACATAACACCTGTTGTCAAGAACAAAATGGACGCTAATATTTCCCCACTCTGCTGGAAGTGCAGCTCCGAGACTGGTAATTATGCCCACTGCCTCTGGTCATATGTGAAGTTACAAGGGTATTGGTCTGGTATTGTGAATGAACTGATTGCTATCTTTGGTGTCCCGATATGGATAGACCCTTTAAGCTAGTTGTTATGCTTGCTAGCATTAGCATAAATAAATAAAAAACTATAATATAAAATATAATACTGTATATTGCTGTATTTAAATCCCCCACCCCGTACCCCGCTACTCCATATAATATAAATATAATATCATAACGGATTCATAATCCGTGCGCACGGTTTTATAAACTGTGCGCGCGGATTCATAATCCGCGCCCTCAGTTTGATAAACTGTTCGCACGGTTTTGCAATCTGTGCGCACGGATTTGTAAACGTGCCCACGTAAACGCGCAACAATGTTTACCATTCCAAAGAAGAAGACGGCACAGGTAGCCTACTTTCAGCAGCGTCTGCATCCGACAAGTAAGTCATATTTATATGGATTTAAGGCTAGATTTAATGCTATATTGTGTATTGCATTGTTCGTTTATTGATTTCTTAACGTAACGTTGCATGTATTGAGCTTTTTACTCACTCCAAAACCGTTCAGTTAGCTAGCTAGCTGGCCTGGCGTTCTGAGCACCAACTCCCGCTGATACAGCGACATATTACCGAGCTGTGTAGCCGCCTAACAATAACATATTCTCGGGTAACACAACTTCCAACTGCTGCTTATTTTTACGGGGCTCTGTGGTCTGGTCTCCTATTTTCGTAAGATTTCATTTATATGTGTGCTTACATTTTCGTACCATATCGAACAAACATGTTCATGAGAATGCGCTTGTCCAGTTATGAAGCTTCAAACACTGCAACTTTGAGCATCCAATTAGTTGAGCAGATTTTCGTATCTTTATATATTTGTAAGCTAACGTTACACACTTTATTCTTAATCGTCACATATACCAAACAGTAGGCTATAATCATTGTTTGAATAAAAAAAAGCTATAAGCAGGGGCAGACATGTAGGCATAAAAAAGCTACTTACTTTTCATTGGATAGGGTACTCTAACTTTTTGTATATATACCTAGTCTTTCTTTTCACATCTTTGTGTGCAGTTGTCTTCCTGTTTATTCGTTATCTTTTTTTGTTATCCTTGTTCTTATCATTTGTCTATTCCTGTATAAGTACATTGAAAAACCAAAATCGTTTCGCTTCTATTTGTACATACATGGCCAATAAAACTGATTGTGATTGTCCTTCATCCTAGTAACTATTTAACATTTTCTTGAATCATTATTACAGCCTCCGGACAGTAGGCTATAATCATTATTTTGTTTTAATTAAAAGGCTATAAGTAGTACATGTAGTACATAGTATAAGTGCATGTAGGCAAAAAAGCAACTTTTTGCATTGATTGATGATACTCTATTACTTGAATTCAGGCCACAAACAAAATTATCCAATATTTTTTTGACAAATTACATTCATTTCTAAAAGCGTGGACATAACTCACATCATAGTAAATACTGACAAGTGCATTGATTTTTCAGTTACTCTAACTAAATGGCTTGAATTATGTGTTGAGTTTATTAAAGTCTCCAATACTTTTCCCCTTGTCTGTTTTTTTCTCTAGGTTTTGTGTCAGTGAGAAGTAGGCAGGATCCTTCCAATGGATACAGTTGAGCTAAGAGAACTGTACTTTAACTTGGGACTCAAATATAAAGACATTGTCCATATTTTGAGTTTGAAGAACAGAATCGTGATCAGCCTTACAACCCTAAAACGTACCCTAAAGAAGAATGGACTGTTTCGCCGGAAACATTTTGACAATTTAGCAGAAACTGTTAGATTCATAAGGGAAAAGCTCCAAGGCTCTGGGGCTTTGCATGGCTACAGGTGGATGTACACTAAATGCAAAGAAAGAGGATTAAGTGTACAAAAAGAAGATGGCTCGACCACCTTCACCGACTTAAAGATGAAGGGGATTTTGCTGGGGACTTCTTGGACAAGAACCTCATCTTATTCTGCTTCCTCGGTTTGATTCAGGCAAGTGGCATCAATAGACAGTGGATGAGGTAGCCTACCCTTAATATTTTCCCTGACATGTTACACAAAAGAAACATTACATTTTGTAGAATTGTAGATATTGGTGTGCAAATGCATGCCAACAACTATAACCCTGTTTGGCCAGGTGGTGGTGCTACAATTAAAGGCCAAAAATGTAATATTTGCATAAGTATCCACAATATAACTTTATCTGATAAAACCTGCTATTATATACTAAGCTGTCTGTGTTTTATAGACCTTTGTTACGCTGGTTCTCTTGGTTCATTAAGTATTTTCATCTATGGCTGAAAATATGGTGAAAATTAAGATTATCCTTCACAATGCCATTGTTCTCCAAGATCAGTTGCTTACATTTTTTGTTTACTTACATGGACTTAAAACCAGGAAATGACAATTAAAAAAAATAAAAAAAGATGATTGGTGATAATGCCAGGAAATGACAATTTTAAAAAAAGATTAGTGATAATGACCCAAATCCTTTATCACAAAAAGGCCATGGGGGTCACAATTTCACCTGGGTTTATTGTAAAACAAAGTATACCTAAATGCAAATGGTGTATACAGTTGAAACCAGATATTTACATACACTTCAGAAAAAAACACAACTTTTATTTCTTTATTGTCATACATTAAATCAGAGTAAACTTTTTCTGTTTTAGATCAATACATATTAACATAAGCATTAACATATTTTTTTGCATTTGTTAAATGTCAGAATCGCGCGAGGGAGAATTTCTATGTATTTTTTATTTTTTTTTATCACTTTCATCAAAGTCAGAAGTATACATACACTTCCTTAGTATTTAGTAGAATTGCCCCGAAACTGTTTGACTTGGGCCAAACGTTTTGGGTATCCTTCCACAAGCTTTCTACAATAGTTTGCCGGAATTTTGGCCCACTCCTCTCGACAGAACTGGTGTAACTGGGTCAGGTTTGTAGGCCTTCTTGCTCGCACTCGCCTTTTCAGTGCTGCCCACACATTTTCTATGGGATTGAGATCAGGGCTTTGGGGCCACTCCAATACCTTGACTTTGTTGTCCTTAAGCCACTTTGTAACTAATTTGGAGGTATGCTTGGGGTTATTGTCCATTTGGAAGACCCATTTGCGCCCAAGCTTTAACTTCCTGGCTGATGTCTTCAGATGTTGCTTCAATATATCCACAACATTTTCTTTTCTCATGATGCCATCTATTTTGTGAAGTGCACCAGTCCCTTCTGCAGCAAAGCAGCCCCACAACATTATACTCCCACCCCCATACTTCACAGTTGGGATGGTGTTCTGAGGCTTCAAAGGTTTGCCCTTTTCCCTCCAAATATACCGTTTATCATTATGGCTGAACAGTTCAATTTTTGTTTCATCAGACCACAGGACATGTCTCCAGAAATTAAGATTTTTGTCCCAATTTTTGTGCAGTTGCAAATTGTAGTCTGGCTTTTTATGGTGGTTTTGAAGTAATGGCTCCCAGAGTAACCTTTTAGCTCATGGTGGTACAGGACTCGTTTTACTGTGGATAATGACACTGTCTTACCAGTTTCAGCTAGTATCTTCACAAGGTCTTTTGCTGTTGTCCTGGGATTGATTCGCACATTTCACACCAAAAAACGTTCCTCTCTGGGACTCACGAAAAGAAGATGTCCACCTCATCCTATCAATCCTTGACCAGGAGGGCACCGAAATGCGAAGGAGGTTAAAAAGACCAGCATACTCCACAGGTGTGCCACCAATTAACTCAAATGGAATCAATTAACCTTAAAGAAGCTCCTTAAGCTCAGAATGGAATCATCTGGAGTTTTCTTTTTGTTTAAAGACACAATAAACTTAGTACATGTATACTTCTGACTTTGATGAAAGTGATACAAAAATACATAGAAATTCTCCCTTGCTTGATTCTGACATTCAACACATGCAAATAATATGTTAATATGTATTGATCTAAAACAGAAAAAGTTTACTCTGATTTAATGTATGACAGTAAAGACATAAAAGTTTGTGTTTTTTTTCTGAAGTGTATGTACATATCTGGTTTCAACTGTAAAAGGACTTTAGTAAAGGAATTCAATAAACAATTTGCTCACAATCAACCAAAGAGCTTAAAAAAGGTCTTCGCAGTTGGTCTAACTTGTCTGCAAACATGTTTTGAAGTCTACCGATAGACTGCGACAGAAAACATAATTGGGTCATTGTCTCCCCTACATAATTGGTCTACTTATGACCCACTTTGGTTTTTAGTAGCCAAAGTGTGATCTTACTGGCTTTTCTTCTTGTTGCATTCATCTAGGAGTATATATGACAATCAAGCCCTCAAATTGAAATATTTCCAGGTTGTACAGGATATTGTTTTTCCCTAGTAATCATGATTAATTGAATGAATATGATTTCATCATTTATACTCTACTACTCACATTTGCAGGACGATTTGGATTCAACCAAGGAGACCTGGAACAGCCACCTGATTCGTCCATCAAGGAACGAACATGTTCCCCATGGTCGGCCTGATGCCATGTATGCTATCCCAGAACTATATAACACAGAGGACTATCTTTGCCAGGTGTCTGAGGAAGATTGCATCAGGTGTGATTCTGACTGCATCCACCGCAGTGACATTGCTTGTGATGAAGATGTGTTCACCCTCTGCACCTACCTAATGGCCCAAAACAACCTCCATGTTCCTGTGGATGCATACATGGCCATTGGCCTCTACCTTTCCCTGAGAGAAGAACTGACAATTTTAAACATTGATAGGTAGTAGCAGAGGCATTTCAAAAGTAGTCTAACCAAGTCCTCACTTACTGAAATGCATTATGTGAGCTACACAAGGCACAGCATTGGTGGGCTCTTCCGGCCTTAGGAGACTAGCACGGACACAGTCTCCAGACACCCCAATGACTGATGTAGATCATCACACACACACACACACACACACACACACACACACACACACACACACACACACTGAGCAAAACATACGCTGAAAAAAGCTACAGGGCTAGCAATCCTGAATTTAGTGAGATCAACACAAGTAGGGTAGAGAGGGTGGAGTTTTAAGTATATTTTCAAATGCAGCAACACATTTTTACTTAATAAATACATTTAGTTTGTACTTTTATATCTCTTGTTGTTCTTTGAATTCTTTTCCGGCCTTCAGATAGTTCTGTCACACCTACCAGACCAAGAGGCTTCCCTTTCTTAGAGTATCAGTAACCTGCTTTAAGTATTTCTTGGTGCTCCTATGGACAATATATATATATATATATATATATATATATATATATATATATATATATATATATATATATATATATATGTGGTTGACAAAATGTGCACAGTTTGTAAAATGTTAATTAGTCTGTATTTAGATTGCACAGATTAGTCCAAATACAGTGGACTTCACTGCACAGACCCTGAATTTCATTTCATTTTTTTGCATCTGCATTTAGAGGTATTCTGTTTGTAAATTCATTACTTTATATCCTCCAGGATATAATTACTCTGTGTATTGATAAGACTGTGGTGCTGTCCATGGTGCTGAAATGTTAGTAATTGCACCTTTTTTATTAGTCCCACCCTGCTGTCAGCTTCATCGTGGATATATATTTTCTGAACTATATATGAATGAACTCAATTCTATACTGTACTGTAGCTGTACTAAAGTGTATAGAGTAGTGTCACCTTTATTATCAGAGTGGCAAGTAGCAACATTATGTGGTGGAAGAGTGACATGATCATAATCACACTGCAGCCTGTAGTATTATGGTAAACTTGTATGAAAAGGGTATATGAATTACGATATCACAAATTTTTGAATGATTACATTAATTTAATTACTTAATTATTAATTTACTACTTCATGAACTATCAGGAATCAACGACATTTCAGCATTTCATGCGTTACTTAATGCAATAATTACTTGATTAGGGCAAAAAGTGGGTATTCAATCATGAGTTAATACTGATATTTATATCTTTAAGTTTGCAGATAAAGGAACACGCCCTAAAACCTACCAGTCACAGCAGTGTATATTTTCTGTTTAATACCAGGTGTTGTAATCATAATTAACAAAGCATTACTTCATGGGTTTGCCTCTTAAAATAAAGTGGTGAGCTGGTCTGTATTTAACACTGATAAATATTATGGTTTACTTATTTCTTGACAAGCAGTTTGATATTAACAAACACCTCTACATTAGTCAAAAAGTTAATTTTATAAATATCCTCCTTTTGGGCATTCATCTTAGGCATTACTAATGATTACTTTCTTTATGAAATATCTCATGTTTTTTTTCACCCCATTCATATACACACTTAGATCTGTGTTGTTTAATAGCTAAACAAAATGAACAGGAAACAGCCTTTACAAAAATATAAAAATATATATAAATAAGGGACATTTTCATTGTTCTTCTCTGTTAACATTCCCTGTTTTGTCAAAAAAGGGAAACAACTCATACATAAAAAAAAAAAGATTTGATGTAATTTCATCACCATAACCTATTGAATTGGCATGTAATACACCCTTTCAAAATACAATTATGTATTGTAAAAACTGTATTGGAACAATACATTTACTGTATGTTTATAAAAACAAAACATTTATAAAAAAGTGGAACAAAAATTAAAAATGTTGATGTTTATAGAAACATGTATTTAAGCATGGGAAACATTTAAAACACACACACACACACACACACACACACACACACACACACACACACACACACACACACACACACACACACACGTTGAGATCACTGGACAACCATGGAACCAAATCACCTAGAACAAACAAAACAGGGATATGAATACATATGCAGATATAGACGTATGGACATAAACGTATGAAAATGTGAGTGACAGGGATACCAGCAGTGTGTTGAGGAGTAATTTCTGTTCATTATTTTCTGGTGTGTGTGCCAGAGTAAGCATGAAAACAGTAGCTTACGCTAGTAGTTTTATTTGTAGCAAGGAAGGCGTACAAGCAGACTTCAAAGAAGGAAACACATGCTGGTTTTTGTTTTGTACCTTAAGTCACGACAAGTACAACTATGTTCCAGCATTTGTGTGTGTATTCTGGCTGTAACATATTTCGCTCAAAAGCTGCTGAAAACCCCCTTGACATTTTAACTTAAGATACACACATATATACACAACATATTCAAGAATATATTCTAAAAATATTCTATATTTCATATTCTTATAAAGAATTACGAGAGTATTATTGTGAAAAGGAATGTGACACAATTGTTTTCTTAATTATCTTATTTACATTATTCTTGAAAGCTAAAATCACAATTAAAAATGTATTTGATTTATCGCCCAGCCCTTTACAACATAAAAGTGATAAAAAAATTGAACATTTTTTATTAATTGTGTCTTGAAGCCTGACCTATCACTTACCACTAAATAATGTCCATCACCCACATGTTTGCATCAAGGACATTAGTGAACTCTTCCGCCAACTCAGGGTATGACGCAGAGTTGTTTGGAACTTCCAAAACACATCCGCATGTGTGGGACTGGGGTCTTCTTGTAAAGGTACTCTCCGGCTCAATGAATCGGACATGGATATCTTTGGCAACGAGGAGGTCTGCACCTGTTGAAGACATGAAAAATTATGTTTGTTTGTTTTTTTTAAATTGAATGGATCTAGTTATAGTCTTGGTCAAATAAAACTGTTTAGTTATTTACTCTAGTTGGTAGTAGTTAGTAGACCCCATTTACTGCTTGTTGCAAGCTTACAATTTTAATCAGAACCTGGCCAGAACTCTGACTATGGAAATGCAAGGTAATGCTTATGCATGAACAACACTAATGGCAAGTATTTCATGTAATACTAAATAAATCAGATTATCCCTTTAAGGGGACAATGATAAGGTTAATACAAATTTAGAGTAAATACATGTTTGATTAATCCACAAATCCTATGACTATTAATCAAAATGATCGTAAATAGGTACCAGTGCAGAATCTGAGAAATTTCCTCAGCTGAACTTCGCTGCAGTTTCTGATGAACTTCTTGAGGAAATGGCTACAACCTTCCTGGGCGTAGGAGTGAGGCTGGCCAGCACTTCATCTAATCCTCCTGGGGGCAGTTTCAGCCGTTTCAAAGCACTGCTCCAACACTCAGCAATATAGGCAGGATCCTGCACTATTTCTTTATGTGCAACTTCAACTAATGTTTTCCTGACATTTGTCTCTATGATCAGAACTTTAACGTCATGGACCTCAAGGAAATCCAACCATTCCTCTCTTTCTCTGACATTGTTGAAGTCTTTCATTGCTTCATCAGCAATTTCCTTTTCGTCAGTGGGAACCGTTTCTAAGAAAGCTGCAAACAGCTCATCCTCCATTATTTCAAGTCCAAGACAGTAGGAGAGGAAGAGCTTGGCCTATACTATAGGAAAGTACTTCACCATGTTGTAGCCTAGGACCATGACTTTCGCTATGTTTTCCCACTCATCTTTCATGTCATGTCTCGTCATGGGTACTTTCAGTATGTTTCCGGCAGTGCATTTCATAAAGAAAGTCTCCCAGTACTCACTTAGAACATCACGCAGAACTCCACCATTGTCTTCTCCTTTCTCTGTGACACCATTGGGTAGAACCATCTCAATCTCTAAGATTGAGTCATCAACAGATACGCAACTACTCTTGAAGGCAGCATTGAGATCTTTGAATACATTTCCACTGTGAAGCCTTAGCTTGGTGGTCTTAAATGGTTGACAATGTTCCTGGACTGTAAATGCACTTTCCTCTGGGTGCAGGTCCATTGGAAGGGTATCATCAAGGTCCACAGTGTTATCTTCAAGAAAACCATATCCAATCACAATCTCGTCATCAAGTGAAATCAAATCATCCTCTTCAAAAATGTCCGTCTCTGTTGAGAGTAAAGTTACTGTATTTGAAGGTTCACAAGTGCTAGCCTTTGTTCTGGGAGTTCCAGTTGTGAAATCAGATACACAGGTTGTTCCTGTAGTTGAAGAAGCTCCATAAGAAGCAGCAGCAGCTGCACAGGGTAATTTCCTTGTGAGGGGCACTGCATTTTGTGATTCACCAGGTGAGGTAGCATCATTCAGTTTTTCTTCTGCATCAATTTTTTTGCATGATAGATACAGTCTCAACATTTTAACTTTCCTCTTCTCATATTGCTCACCTAGGGTGGTCAATGGAGCCAGCTCATCTTCAGTAAAATCTCGTATGCGGAATTCAAAGTCATTGACATTCCCAATTTTACTTTTTCCGTTTGGAAAAAATAGTTCTTTGCCAATGTCCATCAGCTGTGCCTTTGTGGCAGTCTTTAAAGCCTTCAAATGCCTGGTCCCTCCTCCCCTTTTCTCTTTTACCTGTACGTTTTGGGCCCCAACTTCTTTAAACAACCCCATTTGAAAAACTTGTCCCTTTTTAAAGCATTTGAGTTTCCAGACAATTTTTCTGAACGATCATCCTCATGACTTCTCTTGGAGGCCCGCCTTTCTTTTATTTTTTTCATCAGACTTTCTGTAGCCCTAGAAATGGTTGTGGTGGTTCCTTCCAGTGCAGCCACTTCTGTTCTGCAGTACTGCCGAATAGCTATCCGGTCTCCAATCTTGGGGACATATTTCAGCAACTGGTCGACTGTCATCCCATGGACAGCATAGCAGTCAATCTAAAAATGATGAAAATGGTAATGGTACAGTTGGGTATGAAGCAGTCCTATTTGTTCATTTGTGTAAACATATTGCAACATGACTTAAACTAAGACCTTCCCCAACATTCTCTATTGCAAAAGCGTGTGGAATGATTTCTACTTAAAAGGATTCTGGACCTTTAAGGAAATTTCAGACTTTGAGAAAGGATGAGACGTCCATGCAGTCTCCAGAGTACCTTGCCTTTCTTCAGCTCCCCAACAGCAGCCTTTCTCAAACTATAGGCAATCGGCACCCCCGCAAATAAATAACTGTTTATTATAGGGGTGGGTACTGAAACACTGTGTTAATATGGCACCAGACTGGTGCCTAATAGACTGGTATCTATCGATAGGACCGAATAGCAACCCGAATTTCTGTGCTTCAGTTCGGTGCCACTAAAATGTCTGCACTGCTCTCTGGTGCTCTGAAATGGACATAAGACGGACAGAATTCTATAAATGTAACTGTATATAATTAATGAAATGTTATATATAATAAACAAATAGTCTTTCTTTCCCCAAAAAACAGAGCCCCAAAGGATGAGGGTCTAATATTACTGGGCCTTGGCGTAAAAGAGTTGAGAAAGGCTGGGCCTACAGTTTCAACGTCAACAAAGGTCCGGCACCCACCACAACACAGAGTCCAACACAAAGTTAATTTTAAGCAGAACAAATAAAACTATCAACTAAAGTCTGTGAACCACTGCTTTATTGTGGAAAACACACCATGTTGTTCTGTCAAGATTTCACAAGATTTTTCCCATTTGCTAGCTGCTGCCTAATTTCTGCAGTGTAAACACTGACACGCTGCAGTCCTATACCTTTTATCTTAACGGAGAATAGTTAAATGTCTGACTGCATCGAGTTATAAGTTATGTTATTTGGACAGCTGTAGTTGTGTTTACTGGGGCATTACTTACCTTCTCGTTGATAAAGGTGGTGACAACTGTCTCATTTAACCGCCGCTGTTCTCGAAGGAACTTGTGGAAACTCTAGTCCATTCTATCAAAGGGGGAATAATGATTTAATGCCAGGCAAAAATGATCACATTATTATGAACTTATACATTTTAAGTTCAATATGTACCATGTCTCTAATGGTATGTGGCCTAATGGTTACAACTGAATCAAAACTCTCCCACTTGTGAGAATCAAGTTCAATTTGGGTAATATGGGTTTGAGTTCCATTACTTAGTTTCCTTTATTTACTTTTGCCCTGTCCACTCAAGTTGAGTAATTAACAATGAAATGGCTGCTACACCAGTAACACAAAGCCAAGGCTCATGAATGTTATTAGGACATCATTAGAGACTATGGCAGTCCGCTGTATGTTTCATTCTGTCGTATTTAGCGCAAGGTCTATTTTAGCACCTATTGGCTATCTGAGATTTGTATAGACCTACTTGTCCTGACATACATTTTCCCATTTAGAAAGTCTAAGGTCTAGTCTTGAATTCATAACTGTCAGTGCTGCTTATTCCCTTATTTAAAGGCCTAATTCAGTATATTGCATTATTTTGTGTGTTGGCAGAATTCAAGTAATAGCTAGAGTATGCAATGAAAAGTAAGTAGCTTTTTTATGCCTACATGTCTGCCCCTGCTTATAGCTTTTTTTTATTCAAACAATGATTATAGCCTACTGTTTGGTGTATGTGACGATTAAGAATAAAGTGTGTAACGTTAGCTTACAAATATATAAAGATACGAAAATCTGCTCAACTAATTGGATGCTCAAAGTTGCAGTGTTTGAAGCTGCATAACTGGACAAGCGCATTCTCATGAACATGTTTGTTCGATATGGTACGAAAATGTAAGCACACATATAAATGAAATCTTTAAAAATAAGAGACCAGACCAGCAATTGGAAGTTGTGTTACCCGAGAATATGTTATTGTTAGGCGGCTACACAGCTCGGTAATATGTCGCTGTATCAGCGGGAGTTGGTAGCTAGCTAGTTCAGTTTACTCGATATAGGGTGACTTTGAGCTGGGTACAGGGCCCTACGAGATGCTGGTCGTTTCGGCGGACATTACAGTTATGTTAAGGCAACAAAACCACCCACCCATCCACCCATACCTCCTCACTATCTGTAACAGCAGCCGTTACTTTGGTGCTCAGAACGCCAGACCAGCTAGCTAGCTAAGTGAACGGTTTTGGAGTGAGTGAAAAGCTCAATACATGCAACGTTACGTTAAGAAATCAATAAAAGAACAATGCAATACACAATATAGCATTAAATCTAGCCTTAAATCCATATAAATATGACTTACTTGTCGGATGCAGACGCTGCTGAAAGTAGGCTACCCGTGCCGTCTTCTTCTTTGGAATGGTAAACATTTTTGCGCGTTTACAAATCCGTGCGCACAGATTGCAAAACCGTGCGAACAGTTTATCAATCTGAGGGCACGGATTAGAAAACCGAGGGCACGGATTACGTGGGCACGTTTACAAATCCGTGCGCACAGATTGCAAAACCGTGCGAACAATTTATCAAACCGAGAGCACGGATTGTGAATCCGTTTCTAGTTTTTTTTCAGCTGACACCAGGAGGGCTCCGTAAGTTCGTGATCTGTGCGGGACGGCAAATTGAGCCGCGGTTGTCGCGGGGCCCCGGGTGGCCCCCATACGGAACTGGCTTTAGGAAGGTGCTACAGGGTTGGGGCTTGAGATTAGCGATGTTATTCCCTGTGTGAGTCTCCTGGTCGACTCTGAAGCCGATTGGAGCTCAGATGGCAGTTTCTCGCATTAGAGGGTCTCACATTGGAGGTTCTCACACCTACGAGCCGCCCAAGACACGTAGGCTTCAACTCAGGCCTTTCGTGACTCTTTGTGACCGTTGTGAAACAACGGGCCGATTAAAAAGTTCCAAATGGATTCATGGCTGCGTAATAGCAACACACGTGAACACGTGGCTTTGGGAAGGTGCTAAAAGGTTGGGGCTGGGAATTCCCGGTCCTGGGGCCTCTGTGAGTCTCCTGGACGAGTTTGAAGCTGATTGGTTCTCAGATGACAATTTCTTACATTAAAGAGTCTCACAAAAACAAGTTGGGTCTTTTTCAAATGTTTTATTTTCTGGGGTGAGCAGGCATCAGTGAGAGGACAGAGAAAGCATGGGATCGCAGAAGTCTGAGGCAGAACTTGATTTTGAGGTAAGAAACAAAATAAATTCCGTTTTATTAGCTTACAGAGACTGACTTTGTGTTGTGTTAGTGATTGTTTATCGAAGTAATTTCAGGGAATTCAGAAAAAAAAACTTTGCAGGTTCATATAAGACTTAACAACGTTTTTGGGTGGTTATAGTGTCATTTAACACATTAATCAAAATTAAAACAGTAGTTAATTGTTTTACAAGCCATTTTCACCGTGTACGGGTCGTTTGCAAGTCATTTAACACATTAATGCACTTAATTGATTCAATTGATCAAGGGTTTTAACGCATCAAGTCATTTTCCCGGGAGATCCAGCCAGTCATTTTGCGCAGGTGGATCAAAGAGACAGGGAGGGGGAGGGGACAGCAGTCACAATTGTAAGGAGAGAGAAAGCATGGGATCGCAGGCGTTTGAGGCAGAACTTGATTTTGAGGTAAGAAACAAAAGAAATTCCGTTTTATTAGCTTACAGGGACTGACTTTGTGTTGTGTTAGTTGTTGTTTGTCGAAGTGATCGTTTTTCGGGTTGTGTTAGCAAGCCATTTAAGTTTTAATGTCCTGCTGTACGACCTGCCCAGTGGTTCTTTTAAACTGCTATTAATGTCAGGCCTTTATTTAAACAGTTTTTACATAACTGAACCCGTTTTTTAAAGGTTTTTAAGTGTTTTATTCACACCAGTGGCCCCCATGTGCCAGTGCTATCTTTTTAACACAAACCTAAGCCTTTCAATTAACTACTGTGTACTAATAAACAAAAATGTCACACAAAACATAGATATACATTTACAAACAGGTCTTTATTTTCAATGAACTACGGTGAAGTAATATAATAAATAAAAATGTCAAACATTGCAACAGCAAAACATAGATATACATTTACAAACAGGTCTTTATTTTCAATGAACTACGGTGAAGTAATATAATAAATAAAAATGTCAAACATTGCAACAGCAAAACATAGATATACATTTACAAACAGGTCTTTTTTTCTTTTTTTTTCAATGAACTACTGTATACTAATAAACAAAAATATCAAACATTGCAACAGCAAAACATTTCTTCCTTTTTCTCTCATTTGTTTCTTTTTTCCCCTCTTTTGTTTGCTTCATGTTATTAAGTGCTGTCTCTTGCACTTGAATGCAACAAATGATCTCAATGGCAATTTTCTCTTTCTGCATTCTTGTATATATTCCTGGTACGCCACTTTGTGTGTAACCTGGGATTGTTTGGAAATGATGGATTGTTCGTCCGTGCTCCACTTCTGCCCAGAGTTGGCAGGCAAGCACATGGCTGCTGACACCACGGGGGGCCTGAGCTCATCCTGGTCATTGACAGCTTGGACATCTTCCAGGGGCTGGACACACTCTTCTCCTCACTGGGCGGCGGTCGCAGGGATGGGATGGCGGTCACTTGTTTCTGCAACTTATACGAATATAATAATAACATTAATAACAGTAATAACAATAACTATTGTTATAATGACAATAATAATTGGAACAGCGGTAGCAAAGAGAAATACCATGGAACAACATATGGGTCAGAGAGACCCGAAGGCCAGAGCCGCGGCCGTGGAGAAATACCATTGAATACTGGTCAGGGTCACAGAGACCCAAAGGCTAGGGATGCGGTACTTGAGAAATACCACGGAATTACGTGCGGGTCACAGTGACCCGAAGGCCAGTGCTGCGGTAGTGGGGAAATACCATTGAATACTGGCCAGGGTCACAGAGACCCGAAGGCCAGAGTCGCGGTAGCAGAGAGAAATACCATTGAATACTGGCCAGGGTCACAGAGACCCGAAGGCCAGGGACGAGGTAGCAGAGAGGAATACCACGGAATAACGTGCGGGTCACAGTGACCCGAAGGCCAGTGCTGCAGTAGTGGAGAAATACCATTGAATACTGGCCAGGGTCACAGTGACCTGAAGGACAACATAAGGGTTAACCCTTATGTGAACCACAGGTTGTTTCATGGTATTTCTCTACTTCAGTTTCGCTGTCCTTCGGGTCACTGTGACCCTGGCCAGTATTCAATGGTATTTCTCCACTACTGCAGCACTGGCCTTCGTGTCACTGTGATCCTGGCCAGTATTCAATGGTATTTCTGCACTACCGCAACTCTGGCCTTCGGGTCTCTGTGACCCGCACGTTATTCCGTGGCATTTCTCCACTACCGCAGCTCTGGCCTTCGGGTCACTGTGACCCGCACGTTATTCCGTGGTATTCTTCTCCGCTACCTCGTCCCTGGCCTTCGGGTCTCTGTGACCCTGGCCAGTATTCAATGGTATTTCTCTCCGCTACCGCGTCCTTGGCCTTCGGGTCTCTGTGACCCTGGCCAGTATTCAATGGTATTTCTCCACGGCCGCGGCTCTGGCCTTTGGGTCTCTCTGACCCATACGTTGTTCCATGGCATTTCTCTCTGCTACCGCGGCTCTGGCCTTTGGGTCACTGTGACCCGCACCTTATTCCATGGTATTTCTCTCCGCTACCACATCCCTGGCCTTCGGGTCTCTGTGACCCTGGTCAGTATTCAGTGGTATTTCTCCACGGCCGTGGCTCTGGCCTTCGGGTCTCTCTGACCCATACATTGTTCCATGGTATTTCTCTTTGCTACCACGGCTCTGGCCTTTGGGTCACTGTGACCCACAAGGCCAGAGCTTCGGTAGTGGAGAAATATTCTTGAATACTGGCCAGGGTCACAGTGACCCGAAGGACAACATAAGGGTTAATAAATAAGTAAAAATCACACGTCATTAAGTACATTAAATGGAAACAAACAAGGGGATAATAATAACAACAATAATAATTAACAATAGCATAACAATAAAAATAATGAAGATGATGATGAAGAATGAACTCTTTAACCCAAATACATTTTACAGGCTTCTGATATATCTACTACTCGTTCAGCCATTCCAGATTTCGGCCCTCTCCTCCAAAAGATGACTGTCTGACACCATAGTCCCACTTGAGCTCCTCCTGAACTGTCACATTTCTAGTTGCAACAAAAATCATGATATCCCTGAGTCCTCCAGAAAAAGGCAACGTGAATCGCACTGGCTTGACATTAAAGTTCTTGCTCGAGTGGTTCATCCTCCTGCCAAAAGTGTCAATGTTGGGGTGGCAGAAACAGGGGGATTTCTGTGCATCCAGGCACATCCTTGCACCATTGTGGCTTTTAAAGTAGAAAAAGTACATGTCAGTACCATCTGGTACGTGACTCTGCCTTTGCCTTCCCTCTGCTTCTGTGACCAGCTCCCCATGATAGTCGCAGACTACATCTCCAGCCTGAAACGGCATCGTTGCCACCACGCCCTTTCCCTTTGGTGGTCCCAGGTCTGTGATGGCCAGGCCCTTCCACCTCTGGTCCAAGACTGACCGCATTATGTTTGGTTCCGCGAGGACAGACCCCCCCTCACTTTTCCAGCCCGCCATAATTTCATCCACCTCGGGGACATTGGAAGTCCATCCTTCCCTCTGCAGCCTGTACTTCACCCTGGCTTCTGAAGGCTTTCGATGCGGGTAGTCCATAAGGATGTAATTGATCCTGAGTTTCCTCTGCATGTCCCTCCACTTGTGGTAGAAAACGTGCCCCCCCTCATATCCCTTCTCTTTTGAATCCTCCTGAGTGGGAGGAATGCCATGCAAAGTCACAGGCAACAAAATTGTCCCATGTCATGCTGGCCTTGCGCTTTGCAGACGCGACAGTGGACGTGCTCCCCTCATCCTCCAGTGGTCCATGCCTTCTGAAGAAACGATTGATTTCTGTGGTGGCATGGGTAAGGGGCGTGCCGTTCTTCCCCAAGAAAAACTTGTCCTGGTCGGATCCTGCGGCTACTTGGCTCTTCAGGTAGACTGACCGGATGCTGTCCATGTAACAGCTGAACCAGGCTTCTTGTTGGAGTGTCAAGGTGAAGCTGTCCTCTACTCCACGGCCGGCAGTCATTTTCACAACAGCACCCTGGTTGACCCTTGCGCGCCCAAACCACTCCTGCACAGTCAGCTCCCTGACCTGCCGGGTTGTCTTGTGGAGCTCCAGCACCAAGATTGCAATACAGAAGTTCCTCAGGTCTGCCAACCTACCCTCATCCAGAGTTTCACCCCGCTGGAGCCTGCAACAGGTGTCGTCAGCGGTGGCCTTGAAACTACCGAGCAGGCTGTACTTTCCAGTGGAGGAGAGGGACTGCCTCGTAGAACTGGTCCCCGGTTCCTCGGCCGAGCCACTGGTCGCCGTCGCAGCAGCCAGCGGCAAATTGGTGACCAGAAACCCACGTTGCAGGAACGTCTTCGTCAGAGTGCTGCATGTTGGGTCGTCGTGCACTATGGCAGATAAATCGGTGTAATCCCAAATGCGTCCTTTCCTTGCCCAGTGCAGCTGGGACTCCTTGGCTCGCTGTAACTCGGCACTGCGCTCCTCTGGGGTACAGTCCTTCATGCAGACCCGGGCCAGGTGGGTGGGGAGTTGGTCCTGGGAAGTCTTGCAGATCAGGCAGCAGACTGGGTTCCTCCACATTCTGGCAGATTCCCTAGAGAAGAAAAAACACATTGATATACAGGTCAGAACAGAGCGTACATTGCAAAGGGGGTGGGGGTCTCTCTCTTTGCAGAAATGGAGATGTTCAGCCAGTCTGTTCTATAAGCAGCATAGGAGAACTTACATTTGTGACTGTAGACTGTTCCTTGCCGAAAATCTGTCCGTGGAGGCCTTTTCTCGTCACTGCCCTCAGTCCACTGCAGCAGCTTCCAAGAGATTCTGGTCTTGTGGTCCGTCCGCTAGGCTTTCTTCTGCTGTAGATAGTACGACTAAAGAAATCTCTACTGAAGGTCTCTGTATCAGCACCAGAAAAGCTTTCTTGAATATACACTTGAATATATAAGAAAAAGTAGTTTACTCTCTTCAGCATCAAAACTGCTCCAGGAGTGATGCTGTTAAGTTGCTTGGTCAATTATAGATGAAGACACAAGCAGCCAATCAAAATGGAGAGCACACCCCATTTTGGAAGCTATGCCTACATGTTGTGAAGACGTTCTGGCAATGATGTCAAGCGAAGCAACGTATTAGGAAGGCGTTTTGACGAGGATGCTTTGGAAAGGACGTAGAGCCCTGCTACATGTTATGAAGACGCTTTGACGAGAATCCTTGTTGTTTAGCGTGATTTTGTTACTGATTGTTATACTGAGACTGTCCATGCTGTTTTCTTTTTCGGTATACAGCTGTAATCCGGTTGAAATGTATTCATTAATATAAGATATACAAGTTTGAATAAATAATTTCATAGTTTAATAACTGTAATTTAAGGTTAAAAAGTTAAAGATGTATTGACCAGCAATGAAGTTACGATTTGCTCAAAGAGAGAAATGCATAAAGGTCAGTGTTCATGTTTTACTGAATACAGCATTTAAAATGTTAAATAGGGAGAGGAGCAGCCCCTCCCCTCTCTAATCTCTCCCCAGGTGCAGCAGCACTTCACACAGTGGGCAGGCAGTGAGAAGGGGAGGGGCACAGGGTGTGTGCGGGGACCGGTGTAGGTAGAAACAGCAAGAAAGGAGTCAGAGGGGAGAAGCGTGTTGTCTGCTGAATGAGAGAAATACTGGAGCTCTGTGAATCTTCTCGTCAACCGTGTTCTCTTCATCGTGGACCTTCACCCGTCATATCTCCTACTGCTGTCGCCTTTCATCCTGCGTGAGGCTACGTTCTCAATGATTACAGGTACACCTTTCGTGTTGGCCTGCGTGGTGGCGCAGCCATTTAGCTAAATGCTGAATTGACAATTTGCTTCAAAGTTTTCCGAGTTGAGAATCTCTGTTAAGTGAGGCGACAGCCAGCAGGCGCCTGCCCCACGCGGTAGCTCGTGGCTCGGCCAGTCAGGCTCGCTTTAAGCTTGGAGGTCTCTCAGACCTGTCTCGTAAATAGTTTAGTTTAGTTTCCTTTAGTGTATTAAGTATCCCCATTAGCTGCGTTTTATTTTATGTGCAGAAAATGAATACATAAAATAAAACGCATGCAACAATATCTGCAAACAAAACTAAGTAACAGAAAGCAAAATTACAAATAAAATTAAATGAAAATAACAACAAAGCAAGCAAATAGAGAAATATCTTGAAAACGAAGTTATACATTACAATATATTACATGGCTAACATTAAGGTGGCTTACGTTGACAAAAACACACAATCAGAAACCTCATAATAAATGGTTTAAATGAAGGTAAGATTTGACTTTCTTTTTAAAATGGTCCTTTCCTGTGATAAAACGAATGTTACTAGGGATTTTATTCCACAAAGAACTTGCTCTGTAAATAAAAGTTCTTTTTCTTTTTTTTTTTTCTCCCAAGTTATTGGATTTTGGTAAAGGTAACATCATCTGCCCCCTACTGGCTCCTCTTGTTAAATAAATGTGGATGTCTGAACTGTAAGTTGTGTTATCAAAAAGTAAATGATGGCGTCTGACTTTGAATAACAGTGCAACAAAATAAGCACATTGGCTAATAATCTTTATTCAACACTCAATCATTTAAGACATCCATGCATTGTAACTACATTGGACCTAAAATGGCACTTTAAAACAAGTCTTACAGCTTTATTTTGTGCTACTTGAAGTTTTCTAAGTAGGGTTTTTGAAGCAGATGACCAGATTACTAACCAATAATCTAAGTGGCAGAGAACTATAGAGCAAACAATTTGCCTTGGTAAAGAAGAGGGTAAGAAATGGTCAGCATTTCCTTGTAGTGGCAACTGCTCTTCCCATCATGATTCCATTTAGGCCCTTGTGCTAATTTATGTTTTAGAGCCAAATACCATGCAGACTGTTTTTGATGCACTTAGCACAAGTTTGTTTGATTTTATCCAATTAAGTACGATGTTGAGCTCCCTAGATAGAACCTGATTGAGCTCGGAGCATGAGGTCAGAACACATGTCCGTCATAGGATTAACGGGAACCCGTGGTTACCAGACATCTCTGGTTCAAGTTCTTACCGGACCCCTTACAGCGGGCCAGTGTATCCACAGACAGTTTTCAATAGTTTTTACAAGCCTATCGCCTATATATTTGTAGTATAATATTCACCGTTACACTTTTTGAAACTATTTCAGCTTTTGTAGGCCTATCGGTGCTTTCTGAACACATTGAACACACTATTTTATTTGCTTAGGCCCTTATGTTTTGAATGTGAATTGGATTGCGTTTGTGATCTGAGAAGTGACTTTTTGCAAGATGCATTTAATTACTAATCATTTTTCTGGATATTGAATGATAATGTATTGTTTAAAAAAAAAAAAAAATATATATATATATATATATATATATATATATATGTGTGTGTGTGTGTGTGTGTGTGTATATATATATGTTGTAATGGCAAAATCACATTTAAGCCTTTAGTGTTTATTGTGCCTTGTGTTTTTTTTTTATTCAGCACACTGCATTCTCATACACCAATCTAAACGACAGTTCATTTGCATTCCTGCATGTGGATTGGGGGTTGTTTAGACTTCAGAGACCGAGAGTCTCAGAAGAAAGTGTATGCTCTTTGTGTGAATTGATAACCCACAAGGCCACAACTCTGGTATCCTCCTCTCCCGTATTACGTTCTCCTCTGGTCTGGTTAGATGCACAGGGAGCGTGACCCAGAGCTGGGGCAGACAGGAACAGAGGATTAGATGAAACTAATTTATGACGCATGCCTATGTTTCTTTGATAAAATGTAAATCTACTGGACCTATATCTTATCTGTCTCACAGGAAGAGAAGGTCTAGTAGGTTACTATCTTTATTGTCTGTAAGAATGTGCTCGAATGTCACTCCCCTTTCTCCCAATGTGCATTTAAGCTCATTCTTTCCTTCTACTCATTTGATGAATCCTTTACACACTGAGCTACGTGCTTCTTGTGAAACTGTATTCCTCCTATTTGCAAATATATCTTTTAATAAAATACAAAAACCCAACTTGGTTTTAGTCTCAGTTCTGTCTTATTTGTTTCATTTTTACTAAACTTTGGAATCGTACGTTTCTCCCTGCTGCAAAGGAAACTTCCACAACAATGTGTATATTTTTTTGTTCTTCTTTCCAGGACCCCAATATAAGGATTTCCACTGGCGTTTGTGGCTGTCTCTGAGCTCTGCAACATACCCCTCTGTAGGCTATCTTACAATTTTTCCTGAACATGGCCAGCAGTGAATTGTTCGATGTCGGAGTGGCAAACACCGAAAATCTGCTTGATGCCTACCAACAATATGACGCCGTCAGTGATTTTTTGCATGCTGACCTGCGTATTGGTTTACACGCCACCACTCTGTCCCACCCACAACAATTGCTTTCAGTCTCATTTGATGTGGACGGATTGGTGGTTGAGTTCAATAAGGTGCAAGCGCTCCAGGGTCTCCTCCATTACCTGTTCCTCCCCAGGTTTAACTCGCAGATACTTAGCCCCCATTATGTATACCTAAAAAAGCACGTAGACCTCAGCAAGTACACGAGCAATGGCCTGACTGCCCTTAAAAATTGTGTTGGGTACCAGATAGCTAATGTAGACGGTGGCTATCATCTACTAATGACTGCAGTACCCAGCAGCACCACCGACCCCGACACCAGGCTACTCAAGAAGCCGCTCTACAGCACACATGCTGTAGAGCTGCTTAACAGTGTGACAGACAACTTTAAACGGTTGCTCCGGGGCCTCTCTGCTAGGGACAAGAGCAGGCCTACTCTGCAGAAACAGGGGACCAGCAACACGGCAAGGTTCAATGTGTTGCGGCAGGACCTGACATTAATAATGAGCCTTTTGGACAAAGCCGTGGAGGAAGCAAGTTCCGGCCAATTTTTGCAAGTGATGCTGACCCTAAACCAGTTTGGCCAAAAAGACCCCGATGCACTGGAACTAACAGACATTGTGGATGTGACAGATGTTAAGGCAGTGTCAGTCCACCTTGCCTTGAAGTTTGTGGCAACTGACTATGACCAACACGTATTGTTCTCCCGTTATGGACTGCAGGACCTGGTAGGAGCCAGGGGGAAGCTGTTCTCCGTCCTTGGGATGCATGAGGCCACAAACTTTCAGACCAATCTGGACCACCTGCCCTTGGATGTAGCCAAGCCTCTTCTGGCAGTGCTCAGCAAAGAGGGGAAGCTCAATTTCCTTCAAATGTATGTTGACAGCCCACATTGTCACTTGCAGATGCCATTCAAGCACCCCGTGAGTGGTGCCATAGTGACGTGTGGGCTGTCCCACCCAAATTCACAAATGGCCATACTCTCCAGGGCATCGACGTACCTGCGCCACATGACGGACCTTAAGGAAAGGCTGGTGGCACAGCTTGGGTGCCGTATAGAGCAGGTCCTTAGGTTTCAGGGGGATGTACCTCTGTGTGTTGACTCCTCAGCCCATTTTGACCTTGAAGGCCTGCACACTTTGCTGCGGCAGCGTGCCATGCTGGTCCCCTTGAAGGACACTACCTCTGGTCAGGGTCTCCTGTCCACCTTGGATGGCGTCCTGGGCTCACTCATTGACACCCTCACCAGTGCCTACAGTTCCAGTGAGGGTGTGGGTAGGTTTGATGAGTCATGGAAAGCTTTCCAGTGCGAGCTGGCCCTTGAGGAAATGTTTTATGGCCACCCTCTGTCATCCGAGGACTTTTTTCTAAGTGCAAGCTTGGGAACGAGTACAGTGATGGACCGAAGCCTGACACACCAGAGGGGTTTCATTGGCCTGGTACCTCACTCGAGTGCCAGCTCGGAGGAAACACCTCCCCCACTTTCTCACTGGACCAGGGATGACCTACAGAAGCTACGGATTGAGCGCCTCTGGCCTCTGTGCCAGACCTTGGAGGCAGGGCCAGCTGTCATCGGGGCAGCGCTAATCCGTGTTCTTCTTGGGGACCTGTACAGAAGGAATGTGAACATCCCAATGTCACCTTTCAGCTCCGACTCTCCACCCGGCAAGCTGATAGGTGCTATGAGCCTGGAGATTCTAACAGACGACCTTGCAACAAAAGACTCCTTTCCTGTCCCCAACACCTTTCACCGTGCTCGCCAGCTGGTGCAGAAGGCAGGAAAGTCTGTTAAGGACTGTCTGTTGCAGGGGTTCATTGCAGAGAAGCTTCACTTCTTCCCGGCCTTCAAGTTTAGGGACATTAGGGGCGGAAAGAAGATCTGGTGGAACTTCAAAGACTTTTTACACGTCCACCTAGGAGCAGAGAAACCTTTCCCAATGTCAAAGATCGCAACCAGGACCCTGCAAGTATGCACAGAGATAGAGAGACGGTCTATGGCATACTCCCGGTCACTGGAAAAATACCGGGACCATGGAATGCCATGGATGGCGAAGACACTGCAGCGGCTGCCACCGACACTGACGGGGGCCTTCCTGGTTAACGTTCTCACCTTCATCAGCTCAGTTGGCATGCTCCAGAATAATGATTTTGTAGATTTTAACCACCTGAAGGACCTCCTCCAGGCTATTAGCCTGCAAGGCATGGCCCAGGACAAATTACAAAAGTTTCAGATATTGGGTAAATTCACCATAGCGAAGGTCTATAGTCCCAAGATCTGGAAGCTGCACCACGACATTCCCGTCCGGCTCCAGCAGGACACGCCACGCTCACTAAGCCTCAGACCACCACCCAAGCAGGAAAAGGGAGCGGTCCTCCAGCCTGAGGAGGACGTCCAGGCTGTCGAAGACCAGGATGACATCAGACCTCCTGTCAGGTCACACGCAATGTGCCTGCCTGCAAATTCCTCCAAACTGTGGACAGGGGATGAGTGTGCTATGGTCAACCTGGACAAATGCACAACATCAAAGCAGGCATACACAGCATATGTGAAACGGTGCATGGACCTCAACGTGCCAGCAAGGACCTTTAATGCCTTCAGACAGAAGAGGAAGGCGCTACAAAAGAAATGAACACACAATAACACAGAAAGCTGTGCTCTTCCACAAGATGCTGTTTGGTGTGCCAGCTGAGGTTCGAGATCCACGCGTCCAACCCTGCCAACACCCAGCGGTAAGACAAAGTCACGATGTTTGATTTCCTGCCAAAATAACTGAAACCACTGTGGCTTGTAGGGTTGTGCTATGTGTACGTGTGCCATGACAGCTTTTTAATGTTATGATCCTACAGTTTATTTGTCTAGTTTTCACTCATTTACAGTGTACGACAGACTCCTCATATGTGTCCCCATTTAACCTGGGTTTAAATGTCTTCTTTTTTTTTTTTTTTTTTTTTGCAGTTTATTTTATAAGCCCAATAAATAACCCCAAAGTACAAAGTGAGAACATTGTTGTTGTTTTTTTTTTTTTTTTTGCTGATGGTCACATGAAATTAAACAAGTTTCTCCCTCCCAGTCATTCGTGAGGTGAACCAAGTGCAGCGTGTCGAAGGACAAAAAGAGACTGCTCCCTGTCAGTGGCGGTGAGTCCCGAAAACACACACACACACACACACACACACACACACACACACACACACACACACACACCCTTCCCAAACTGCCCAGTGTACACCGGCCGTTTCTTACTCTAAATTGTTATCGTTGGTGACATTAAACTTTAAACCATGATTCTGTATACCACTAAGTGCTCAACTACAGACAAACCTCCCTCGGGTAATGCACCGCAGGGGCACGGCCAACTCACAAGCTTCTTAAATAAAAGAATCTACTGCAGCATCAAATATGGTGAAAAGATAGAAGCACATTAAGCTGGGGAAGGTGTGTAAAATACTTAATCACATGCAGGATGGCAGGATTTAGGTAACTGCTGTGTTACGTTTATTGTCTTTGACTGTTTGACATTTTCTTTTGTAGGGACTTGGATTTGGCCGCAGCTAGTCCCATGCCCCACCAGTGATGAGACAGCGCCCATCTACCGGCACCAAAACAGAGACCGTGGGGTGCAAGCACTGTGGGAACACAAAATCCAGCCCTTCCACTCCTACGTGCCACCCCGAGAACCTTGCCCCAGCCACAGATTCTCGTCCCCTCTGTCACCACCAGGCCCTCAAGGTAGCCTGGGGAAGCATTCTAAGTTAAGTAAAACTGTTAAGGCCAACTTTAAGGCTGCTTTAGGATGAGAAGAAACTGCCTGACTCTTGACTGTGCTTTTATTTTATTTTATTTTGTTTTATTTATTTTTTTATTCTATGATTCTTTCACACATATCCTATGGCTTGACCACATTGTCCCATGCTCACCAGACATCAGTTAAGACCATAGAGTGTCTATACAACCAAGCTTTGAAAGTCCGAGACAAGAAAAGAATAAGGTATCATTGCTGCCAAATTTTAAGCAAACATAAGATTGTATGCTTTGCTAATTTGATCTCCCTGCATTTTGTTAAATTGGTCTTCAAATGCATAAATAACGCTGCTCCCCTTCCCAGAACAATAATAAAACAGCAAAGTGGTACCAGAACCATCACCCGAGCAGCGTTTAAAAGGCAATTGTAGCATCCATTTCCGTAGAACATCATTTGCCCAAACTGCATTTTCAGTAAAAGGGGCAAAATTATGGAACTTTCTGCCAGACCACAAAAAAACAAAAACAAATTATGGCTAATCGGGGAACAATCTTGCTCTCATATTTAGTTTTTACACTGTGCTCTCATTATATGCTTTCCTTCCATTTTCTTTTCATTTCATTTCATTTCTTTTTATTGTATTTTTTAATAATAATGTAAATCTGTATTTTTATTTGTAACCAAAAGCCCTACTAGGGACAAGTGTCGAGAATTAGCTTCGGCTAAAAACACTGATACATACGTCCGATGACTGTTTAAGTTTATCTATGTTTTGTTTTGTATCTGTGTCCCTATCTAAATAAACCTTTTTAGAGAAGAAAAAAAAAGAAAAAAAAGTTTACTTTTGTGTGACTGGGACGACGAACTCCATGATTCTGTCACCCTACTTCCAGCTGAACCTGATGTTGCAGGTCATGTCGGCTGTAAAAGCCAACAGTATTGTTTCATGTTTGTGTTAAACGCGTACTGTCTTTCTGTGCAGTTAAGTGAAGATTTCTGGAATTTGAAAAGAATCACATTGTTTAAAAAAAAAAAAAAAAGTTATTTTGATATTTGTTTTTGTTTTAAAGATATCAATCCTTCGTGAATGTCATGTCTCAAGGTAATGCTGTTTCTATTAGCTCCAAATGTGTGGACATGGTAAGATATAACTGATGTTCACACAATTCTTGTTTGATTTGCAATAAAACATGTAAAATGAATTTCTTGTTCTTGTATTTTTGAAGAGTAATGTTAGAAAACTGTACAACTGTAAAAGTTTTTTTTTTTTTTTTTTTTTTTGTTTCTTTGCAATCTCGAACATGTATTAAAGTGAAGGGAAAACTGTACAACGTGATTAAGAACTTTTATTAAAATGAAGGGAAAACTGCAGGGTTAGGGTAAATGACAGCGACCCACGTGAGGCAAGTGTGGAAAACAAGTGCCAAAATAAGATAAAATAGATGGCTCTTTAGTACTTGTGTAATATTAAGATAAACCTCTTGTATAGAAAAATAATTATTTTAGGTGTTTCTTGTTAAGGGAGGGGTGGGGTTAAGAGTATTAATCTATCTCATGAAGGAGCTGTGTGGCTTAACAGCTCCCAGGGAGTCAGTGGCGGCGAGACAGCTGTGCAGAGCGAGATATTTTTTCCATCTCTTATACGGTTGTCCATTTTCACGGAATAACCAACTGGATAAAAATAACAACAAAGGTATGATCATACATTTATAGCTTCAAATTGTGACCTAACTTTGCTGTTTTTCTAAGTCTTGCTGTTAACATGCCCCATGGCACGGCGCTACTTCCTAAGAAATTATTGGTTGTTTGAATAGTTTTTCAACAACTCTACCTTTATCTTGTCAAATGTTATGTGTTTGTGTAAAAAAAACAAAAAGAAAACAACAAAAATGACTTGTGTTTTACACAATGTGTAAACATATTTTTATTTTTATATAGATCAATTTAGTGGAGTAAAACGTACAACATTTCCCTCATAGATGTAGTAGAAGGGGACCAAACACTGCTGTTATAATGTTGTAAGATGTTCATTTGGCTCCATCTAGTGACCAAAAGTATATTCTGCAGCATGTGAGATAAATTCAGCACTAATAAAGCCACAATGTTAAGAATGATAAATAAATAAACCATATCTAATTAAAATGAAAAGACAAAAGGACGCGATACTGAATTCAAAGATATTCAACATTTATTAAATTGAACACACACACACAATGAAATATATATATGTAATGTACATAATATTAACATGAAAAATGAAAACATGGACATAAAATTTTTTTTTAAAAATGAAACGCCCCAGAAACAAAATAAAAAAATCACTCTGCCTGCAATTTGTGGACCAGAGCACGCAGATTGTGTATGGTCATCTTGAGTTTTTAGCATTTCTGCAGAAGTGCTGGCTGTCTCTGGAGAACTGCATTCATCTAAAAATCAAACACAGCACACAGACAATCAGGAGTGTTTAGTGGGAAGGTATCCGTTTGGAAAAGGTTACAGTCTGTCAGATAATAGTACAAGTATGATCCAGTCTGAAAGTCTTTTGTGAACATGTTTGTATGCTTTAACTGTGCACGCAATCAGGTGTAATCCCTCCAAAAGGGAAAAACAGAGAAGTTGCTCTCTGGGGAAATGACCCGTATTACACAGATAACTTAGACATCATGTCTGTCACAAGAAACACTGTGATATTTACCATGCCAACGGTGATCGTTTCACTCCACACATCACGGAAGACTCTCTTGATGTCTGCCTTGAGGTCATCAGGGTACGTCAAAACCCTCCTCCTCTGAAACACAGGAAGAGGGTAGCAGTAAGGTTTTGTGTAAGAAAAAGAAGAAAAAAAATACTGAAGTACAGCTAAAGAATTTCTTGCAATATACTTACAGTTGTTGACGGAGCGGGACTCCTCTCTTTCGGCAGGCAATACCCACTGTCCTGGAATAAGAAAACATGAAATGGAGTAAGCTAAACCAATGTTTGACAGTGTGTAATGTGAATTCATTTTTACACAAAGTCTGATAGAGGCTGTGTGAAATGATTGACAGTAAATCTGCATTTGCAAGTGTAATCGTGTAATGTGAGTGGGTGTAAAAATCCAAATAACATTGCAGTGCTTTGGCTTACCCTCCGCGACTTTTTGAGAGGACTCTGCAGCTGCAAGGAAAAAAAAGCTTATGCTTATGAGAAGTTGACCCCATACAGTGATATGCTCTAAGGTACTCTTGTGCGTAGACGCTTACCACTTGTTCTGCCCCCTCAGCTGTCAACCCTTCTTCGGACTCATCTGGCAGCTCCTCTGTGTCCTCCATCTTGCTTAAACCGCCCCCATTTGGTGGCGGAGACGGTGGCGGAGACGGTGGCGGAGACGGTGCCTGCGGCTGCGGTTGCGTTGTCATTGGCTGGCGCCCATGTGGTGATGGTGCTAATTGACCATGGTACTCATAAAGCCTCCTCAGCTGAAATGAAGTTACATCGGAGAGGTTTAAAATGCTGGCAGCTGATAACCACTCTCCTGGCTTGAGAAAACATGAAATGGAATAATCTTATCCAATTTATGACAATATGCAATGTTTATTCATTAATATAAAGAGTGATAGAGAGTATGTGAAATGCTTGACAGTGTCTAATGTACAATCAGTTATGATAAGTCTGACGTGTGTGTATTTGGCTCCGCAAAATCAAAATTAAAAAAAAAAATATATATATATATATATATATATATATATATATATATATATATATATATATATATATATATATATATATATATATATATATTATGCCACACGTATAGACTGGGTGTAAAAATCCATGTAAAAATATAGAAAAAGTGGTGTGGCTTACCCTCAGCAACGTCTTAAGAGGACTCTTTACCTGTAAGTAAAAAAAGAAAAAATAAATGAGGGAAGCAAACTTTACCACCATATAGTGAGATGCAATGTTATGCTGTGCATTGGTGCTTACAACTTGTTCGGCATCTTCCTCCGACCCGCCGCTGTCGTCCATCTCCTCTAAGGTCCCGCACGCCTCTGGTGTGACTTAATTTTTGTTAGATTCATCCCCGCGGATTAGCACCTGTGGCTTCAGTGGTGTAGGTGAACCAGGCTCTGCAGTGTTCATGGCAGGACTCTGTAGCTGCAAGTAGGGGAAGTAATTATCTATCCAATAAGTACTTTGAAATGCAAAGTTATGCCGTGCATCTGTGCTTACCACTTCTTGGGCGTCCTGATCTGTTCGCTCCTCGGCTGAACCGCACCTGTCGTCAGACGGCTCTGCGGCTTCAGCCTTCCTGGAGCGGCAGTCTTTAGACTGCTCAGCGTCTTCAGAGTGCTCCTCCTCCTCAGACGGCTCTGCGGCGTCAGCCTTGCCGGAGCTGGTGTCCTCAGACGGCCTGGAGCTGCTATCGTCAGACTGCTCTGCGTTTGGGAGGGCGGAGAGCTCCCTTTTCAGCACTCTGTCCAGGGACATCATCTGTGCTGCAGACAGACGGACCTGAGGAAGAAATACAGTCATACATTGAGGAACTGGAACACATGTTGTAGACTGAACCTTCATATGGTTCTTTTTTTCAGTGTGAGGGTGCAACATTACCTGGGAGAAGTCCTCCCGCCTCAGGAACGCCAAGAACCTCCTGATGTCTACCAGGTATCCCCTTCTGGTTTCTGCCAGGCTCTGCCTTTTTTGCTTTGCTATCCACCTGAAAAATAGAAGAATAAAAAAAAGCATAGGGATGAGTGTCACACTGATGTAAGCAGTTGCCCAACCATATAATCTAAATAACAGAATTTACCTAATGACCTTCCCCGTCTTCGCTAAAAACTTGAGGTGGGATGGGGGAGGGCTTTTCATCCCCCACATGTGATGTACAAAACGCCTGACATGTTTCACAGCCTTCTTAAGTCGGCGTTTATCCCGCCTGCTCGGTCTGGACCTCAAGTTACTTTTGTAGAACTTTGCTATCAGGTACTCTGTAAACCAGAGAAGAAGAAAGAGCAGAGTGTAACTGAAATGTCAGGGCATTGCAGGCTGAGTAATTAATAAGAATACATTATTACTTTACAAACCAAAGTCTTTTTTGTGCTTCTTTTTTTCCCTTATGGCAGACAGTTTGGAAGCAATTTCTTTTTTTCTAGACTCCTCCAGGAGCAATTTCCTGGCATCCTTCTGTGAACACAGGTGAGCCAGCGATCATTATAACAGAATACACTATTGACCACTCCATTCATTGATACCAGGTCTGAACAATGTTAGTTGTTTTTACGAAAGTGCAAATGCCTACCGCCATATTGTGCACAGACATCAAATGCCGGTCCAGACGGATGTACTTTCTTCCGTGGCATTGTGTCACTGGGCAGCCCAGTGGGCCTGCGTATCTAAATAAACATAGTCATACATTTTCAGCACAGTAATCAGCAGCCTATGTAGTGTGTTTGCGTGTGAGTGCGTTCCCCTCACCTTCGTGAAGCCATTCCCAACATGAGCCTCCGCTCTTTGCGATCTTCGACATTGTGAACATCCCTGAGATGCTGGGAACGATTTGCATAGCGCACTCTGCACAGTGGGCAGGGCTTCATTGCTGTCCTTTTTTTTCTGTGGAGAAATAAGTCAACAGGTGAAAATCATGATAGAAACTGTAACAAGCATTACACCTTTCACAAACCCCGTGAGGTAAGGACTTTTTTGTTATTACAGGTTACTAGTAAAGCCACCTTTAGACTAGCAGGAGATACATTTGACCACACATTCAAAGTCTGTATGTCTTTGCAAAACATTTTACAACTCTGTATGAGTACAAAGAGTGTCTAATAAAACATACTCATCAGAAATCCAAACTATAACGAGAAAAAAAAGTTGTTTACGGTGTCTCCTTGTCTCTTCAGCATCAAAACTGCTCCAGGACTGATGCTGTTAAGTTGCTTGGTCAGTTATATATGAAGACACAAGCAGCCAATCAAAATGGAGAGCACACCCCATTTTGGAAGCCCTGCCTACATGTTGTGAAGACGTTCTGGCAATGATGTCAAGCGAAGCAACGTATTAGGAAGGCGTTTTGACGAGGATGCTTTGGAAAGGACGTAACAAGACTGAGTCAGACGTCCTCACGAAGACGTTATGGACGCAGCGTTCAGAAACATCAAATCCGTGCAAAGTTATGGTATGTTTAAAACAGAACTATGCGTTTCACTACTGACTTTAACCTACCTTGGATAAGAGCCCGGGAAAAAGGAAGCAATGCATTTTATACAAACATGCCATTTATTAAATATTTTAAATTATCTATGTACACCTCACACCTAATGCTATACATTCTAACAACTATACAAACAAATAAAATGTAAAAAAGATATACACAAATATATACATATATTTTTCTACAAACAAAGGACACAATCTCACATGAGCCAGGAAAAATCTGGAAGGTCGTCGGCATCCCACACTAGGTTAGATGACAAGAGCTGCAAGGAAGAACTACAAGTTAAGAGAAGTTGAGCCCCATACTGTGAGATGCTAAAGTTTTGCTGTGCACCTGTGCTCACCACTTCCAGGGCATCCTCGGATGAATCCTCAGCCAACCAACTGCTGCAGCCCTCACTCAGGCAAGGTGGCAGTGGAGACGTCCCAGGCTCTGCTGTCTCCACTAAGCCGCTGCCACTGTCCAGTGAGGGACAGCCAGCAGTGGGTGGTGACCCGGCAACATGAGGCGGTGGTGGAGGTGGTGGTGGTGGTGGCGCTGGTGAGGATCCACCCGCTGCGGAGACATCTTCACCACACAGAGGAGGACCTGCCTCCTCTTTCTCCAGACCGTCGATTGCCAGGCCTTTTCTTCTTCGGATTTGTCTTTTATTCCCAGCTTCTGAGAGACAGAGGAAAAAAAATGGAAATTGTGGATACACATGTGCATCTTTTCACCACAATGCACAACGACACAGATCCGGAAAGCTGTAATTCTGTTACCCAATCGGTACAGACAAGGTTACACTGAGCTTGTGAAGCTGTAAGTAATGGTAAGCAGAGAATCAGCTATTAGTGCCACTGCTGGAATGAGAGGCAGATCTGCTCTGGTAAGTATTCAGTAATAGGTATGAATTGGCCCACAGTCTGACAGCAAAACTTACAGCGAGGATTTGGAAATTCAAACTCACTATGCAGTTTGTCCGCTTCCTCCCCAATGGACACCAGGGACTGCTGGATAAC
>CM042328.1:2330678-2338178 GCA_023566125.1 Zingel zingel | reverse complement strand
TCAGGACTTTCACCTCAGCTAAGATTAAAGCTCTGACCTCCATCACAACACAAACTCCAAAATAATAAATCAGCAGATAATTTATTCTACAAAAGCAAATTTTGGGCTTTACAAAAGTACACTGTAACGAGCCGGGTAAGAAACTGTAACAGAGCACCGACACCTACTCACTCAAACATCAAATGCAAGGATTTTAAAATCCCTTTCAGGCCTCATTAAACACTGCTGAATTTCAGCTTCAACAAAACAAGTCAGGAGACCAACACGGCATCATGACTGCGTAAACATACACGCCACTTTCCTAAAGCCAAATGACGTGTTATCTGTACGCATTCTGAGCTATCCACGTGTATGTCTACGCTGTATAGAGCAGATGTAAACATACACGCCACGTGGCGTCGGCATGTTGCGTGTTATCATGAGAACGTTACGTACTATCGCGAGAACGTCACGCGTGTAAAAAAAAAGGTTGGGATTAGGAAAAGAACACAGGGAAAGGCTTTAGTAACACACAAAAGCGACAAAAACATGGAAAACACTGGGAAAAAAAAAAACAACAAAAACATGCTTAGGAAAACAATAAACGGTTGGGTTTAGGAAAGAAACAGTGGGGAAGGCTTAAAAAAAACAAACAAACAAACAAAAAAATAAAAAAAGGTTGAAAATCACCACACGCGGGACGTGATCCTGGCACTCCTGGGTGAAAGTCCTGTATTTTACCCATCCTCCCCCCCCCCAACCACCCTCCCTCCCGCTGCGGACTTACATCCCTTTATACTATTCGCTACGGCGAAAATTTGCTCTTAACGTAGGTCAATGGCGGGCGAATTGCGTTGATAAACACGCTAAAAATGCGATTATGCGTCTTGATAACACACCAAAATAGCATACAAATTGGCGTGTCATACATACGCCACTTTGAGATCAGTCTGCAGGAGACATACCTGAGCCAATATTGTTCCTACGAAAAGGTGAAATAACAAAAATGAACATTTTCACACATTTAACTGCTCTCATCTATAAAGAACTTGAACTTGCGTCTGTGTGCAAAAATAATGCAGATGAAGAATAAATATGCTAAGTTAACTGCATGATACCTTCTTTATTCTAGTTTCAATGGTATTATGTACATGATTATTTATATCTCTCCAGTGTCTGGTTCTGCATCTATGCACTTGTCTTTACCAGGAACTGTCATCGAAGTTATGCAATTTCCAAGTTGCCACCAAACCCAAATCACTCCAGGGCCTTCTTTGAGTCTTCTTATGCATAGTAGAACCTAAAAAACAGTAAACAGAAAGACACATTATTCCACCAAAATCAAGAATATCATAGAATGAACTAAGACTGCAAGCAATCATTAGCAGGCCTGCCTGTATGTAAATAAGTATAGTTAGAAAGTAACTGACTAGTTCAAGTGAGTAGGTCGGTCAGTAGGCAGGTAGAAGTAAGTAAGTAGATGTGATTTTGTTTGTTAATGTCAATTAAATCACTATGTATGCATGTTACCGTCACTGTTCTTTTGCATTACATTATATGTGCAATGAACTACACTTAAATTAAAGAAAAAGGTAAAACGGTAGTAGTAATAAAGTAGTAGCATACGCAGTAGTATCAGTGGAGGCAGTAGAAGTAATTTTAGCATCCGCAGCATTAATAGTTGTAGCTTTTGCAGATGTAGCAGGTGTAGTAGCACTAAAAATAGTTGGACTATTTTAAGTTGCAATATTCTTTCTAGTAGTTGCAGCAGTAGTGAGAGTAACAGTAGTTGCAGTACTATTTGCTATAATAGTTCTTGAAGTGGAATCTCAAGTAGTTAACCCTTTAACAAGCATCCTCAATCCCTTTGAAAAAAACAAATATAAGCTTAGGCTTTCCTGAAAGCTCAGACTTTGTAGTTTCTTGGGGAAAGAGGAGTCAGAATAACTGAGTATTACAGTATCAGAGTAACAGAAGCTTAACCACGTTGGTAGAAGACAGATACCAAGATTACTCAGATTGGAGCTCACGGCTTTCTGTCGAGGTTTCACAGTGAAAATATCCAAACTTGAAAACCACGTATGGATCTCCCCAGAATATTGTACTTTTGGAACCATTTATAATGTTACAAAATAGGGCTGGGCGCGATTAAACGATAACGATATGTCTCGCGATAGACATGTAATAATCAATATCAATAGAAAATGCAGTCGATAAAACGTTAGATAACTTGTTTTTCTTCATCCGAAGAAACCAGAGGTTGTGAAGCAAGTTTGGTTGCATGAACAAAGACACTCACTCTCTGGTAACCTAGCAACGTAGGGAGTGACACTAACAGTCAATCATCTAATAGTATCTTTTTGGTTGCGCCACATCGCTGTCTCGTGTTCTTCAATAACAGAACCGGCAGCGTGGAGTGATAAGTATAAAGTGAGTGCCGCAGCGAGCGAGGAAATTGTTGCTAAAACAGGAAAAGTCAGTATGGCAGTTTTGGGGATTTTATAAGTCTGCCCGTAGTCAGACCAATGTCGTCAGCAAATTATGCAAGACTGTCGTCCCCACCGACACTGGTAATACCACAAACTTGTTTTACCACCTTCGCCGCACTCACACTTTGGAGCACAGCCGTATTCGCCAGCAACGTCCAACACCATCTACAGCTGCAACACCGCACAAGCAGCAGACCGCCACGGAGAGGTACTCTGCATCAGCGCCTTATCAACGATACAAAGAAATAACGGAGGCAGACATGCTGAGCACTGTCGAGAAGCCAGGTTACCAACCAAGCACTGAACTTGCAGAAAATAGTTCAGGTTTCTTATATTTAACACTTTGCACTATTTTATTACACTTTATTAAGCATTTCTTACTATTCTTTAATTTTGCACCTTAATATTAACAGATAATTGTTAAGTGTTCATTGTGATTTTAGACCTATGTTTACATTTTAATTATTTGAGTGTTTTCCATGGTTGTGTTGACATTTCTGCTTTTATAACTGAGGGGATTATAATCAGAGGAAGGTTACGTTTAAAATAAAAATGTAATATATTTTTCTCCTGGTCCTTATTTTAAATAGGTCATAAAAAATATCAATAATTATTGATATCGACCGATATGAAACACTTATATCGTGATAGTTTTCAGCCATATCGCCCAGCCCTATTACAAAATGACCAACATCAATCTATATCGTTGTTTCACTTTCAAACTAGGAGTGTTGAAATTAATCATTTTTACGATGCATCGCGATATGGACGCGGATGATTCTGCATCGATGCAGTGACAGACCATAATTGATTATTAATAGCCTAGTGATGTTACTTGTTGATTTTTGTTGATTGTTTTCTGCTTTTTTTGCCTTAGCGGCTCATCTGACTCACGTCCTTCGTCAAGGTGGTTCTATATTGGCAACAAACAAGCTTACCATTTCTCTCAGCCTTGGATGACCTCTTGACTTTAGCCTTTGTGCGTGTGCCAGGTCCTTCTAGGTGAAGAGAAGAGAAACCCCATGATATATACACAGACTGAGTCATAACCTACTGTACACTTCATGCCAAGAAGTGTAAAGCTATAGATGATCACACTACATACCATCTGAGTCTTGGTCTGCATCAGCAGGCTCATCTGGATCAGGTCTCTGCTTCTGGCTTCTGGATAGCTCTGTAACAGAAGGAAATGAACATCAGACATTATGAGCTACATCTACAGGTGCAGCTCAGAAAATTGGTAGAAAACAGCTACCAGATTACTCAGATTGGAGCTCTGTGGCTTTCAGTTGAGGTTTCACAGTGAAAATACCCAAACTTGGAAGCCACATATGGATCTCGCCAAAATAGTGTACTTGGGCACCATTTACAATGTTACAAAATGACCAACATCAATCTATATCGTTGTTTCACTTTCAAACTAGACATGAGTTGACCCGATAGGCTGAAATATCACTTTTTTAACAAGGTTGTAATGTTTAAAAGGCTTGTATTGACCCAAGGGCAGTGTAGTTACGGCTAGGCCTGCACGATATTGGAAAAAACTTACACTGCGATATTTTTTTCCCTGCGATATATATTGCGATATGAAAAAAAAGACTAATTTTTACAAGAGGACATGAATAGCCCTATTTAGAAATACTAAATCATTCTCAACTACTGGGGTGATTTTTTAAGGAAATGTTCTTATGTGACCCGGTCTTTGTTGAACTTTAATGCTTTACAAACACCAAAGCAAGTAAGCGCTGTGACTACTCTTCTGAACTGATTTTGGAGAGGGAAATTAGGAAGAAATACACTGGTTGACTGACATGACACCGTTGTATTCATATAATATGAATCCAGGCTAAAGTGAATGATATTATTAGATGATCACACTACATACCATCTGAGTCTTGGTGATCTGGCACAGGTTTCCCCTTCTGGCTTCTGGATAGCTCTGTAACAGAAGGAAATGAACATCAGACATTATGAGCTACATCCATATTGGTCAGTGGAAAAGGTGATTGATTATCACAGCAAACACTATTTACTTCTTGAACAAACTTAGCAGTCACCTAATGCATCCTGGTCACTTCAAAATACCACTGTAGCAACCACCTGATAAACCCAGGCAAACATCTGCACTTACACTTCTTGCTGTTACCCATTAACTGCTCTGCTTTTACACTCGCTCTGATTCCGACATACACTTCATCTGCTCCAGTTCCACACGCACCTCTCTATAAATTATCTTTTCTTATATACTTTTTATATTTTTTTTAGGATTTTTTTAAATTTTGTGTATACTTTTAACTGCTACACAACAGTAAAATTCCCTTTCTCCGACTACCTATTTGCCAATGAATCTGATTCTGATGTTCCATATCTACTACAATATGAACCAGAACGCCTGTGAAATATGACAGCTAGCTACAGTTTATTGTAAAATAGTGTTGTGGACACTGAAGTTGATGAATTTCCTGTTGATCAGACCCCAGATGAGACAAGAAGTGAGCTAACTTTAGCTAACTTGAGCTAACGTTAGCCACGCTGCTATGACGGCTGTGTAAAATGAGCGGTGATGTTAAATCACCCTACGGTACTGTCTATTTGCTGGATGGTTTCAAGGTAGCAGTCGGTAGCTAACGTTAGCAGATAAGCCCGTACTCGGACGAAATAAAATCTAGAGTAAACACTGTTTATTCAAGTAACAGCTCAGCCTAGTTTAAATAAAAACAAAAATGTCTTACCTGGGTTGATAATCTGTTGCTTTCCTGTTCCTCTTTAAATCTCCTAGCAGCACGTCTGTCTCTGCAGCCTCCGTTAAAAAAAAAACTCCGTCATGTTTCTGACGATGCATTTAAGTCCACTGGGAGAGTGCACAAGTGTACTCCATGTTGTAAGGAAATTTTACAAAATGTTTCAACTCAAAATAGCGTCAACAATGAAAACAAAAATAGAGTTTTTACTACAACATAACGTAGTTTCAGCAGTTCTCCATTTTAGTATGAAACTCTGTATATTAAGTCAGGGACAGTGAAGCCAGGAATTCCCATGTCCCTTGAATGCAGCAGTGCAGGTGTTTAATTGAGCTCCCCTCCCCCTCTCTGTGTGACCTCCTGTTAGCCTCTCCTCACACAGGCAGCAGAGACTGGATTCAGTTTGAGCCTCATCTCAACACACCTTTACACTTTATTTTACACTGTTTATTATTTACTGGGAATATTACTGCTTTACATTCGGTTTTAAATCAGTATTTTACATTATTTGTGCAAAATCATTTTAAACATAAATGCATGTAACATACATTTAAATAATATTGGAGAGATTTTGATACCATGGTTTTAATATTTTGATATCACTTCATTGCTGGACTATTTAACATCAGAAAACAAGACCTGAGATTCAAGTTCATTTGAAGAAAGTTTGGTGCTGTGGTTAAGTGCTTGCTTGTTCTCCCCTCCCCCACCTGACATGTGCTCCTTGGCTGCCCTGGCTGTGACCTCTCAGACACACAGGCTGCAGAGCTTGGATTCAGTTTGAGCAATATCTCAGCACACCTTTACACTTTATTTTACGCTGTTTTTTCCTTGCCTTGCTTTTTAATTGAAGTTATAACCTTTTTATATTTGTACAAAATCATGTTTAACATAAATGCATGTAAGGTAAATTTAGATAATATTTAAGAGGCTCTCATACAGTGGCTTTACTGTTTTCATGTCACTTCATTGCTGGTCTATCTAACATCAGAAAACAAGACCTACGGTTCAAGTTTATTTGAAGAGAGTTTGGTGCTGTAGTTAGGTGCTTGACTGTTCTCCCCTCCCCCACCTGCGTGTGTGTCACCTCCTCAGCTGCCCTGGCTGTGACCTTTCAAACAGACACAGGCAGCATGAGAATATCCCAACAATACTTTACACTTTATTTTATACTGTTTATTTTTAATTGAGCACATTGCAAGTTTTACACATACACATATACTTTGTACACACACATTATATTCATATACACATAGTAAATGTATATATTATATACAGGCTTAACATGGCTTAACACGTGCCCTTCATTCAAACAGTATTCCCCTATGGCAACAGCCACTTAACATCAGGATAATGTCCCATTTATTCTTTTAATTTCAGATAAGACTTAACTTATCTGAATCATTTAAGATTATTTTACTAAAATTGTATGGTAACAGGGTTGACGTTTGAGTGACAGGGTAGAATGGATAGATCACTCTTGATTGTAGAACATGACATTAATGTGACAGATACTCAGGGCCACAGTGTTGTATATTAGTGTTGTATAATATATATTTTCATTTATCTTTTTGATAAAAGATTAACAGGATGAGGAGGAATGATTAAAAATAAACATGTGAACAAGACCACAAACTGGAGGTGCCTGAGATTTGCTTAAGCAACGTACTGACATCTTACTGGATCTTGGCAATGGATGGTCCTGCTTCAGTCATTAGAGCCGCTCTCTGTATTTCTCTGCTCACTGTTTGACTTCAACGTGTAGTTTCTGCAACTCCCTGTTTAATTTAGCTTTGGCAGCCCTCCTTTTTCTTCTCCCAAGATCACATTTCCTAAAAGAAACATATGTATGTGTAAATATTTTGTCACTTAACCATTTCAACAGCAGCAAAATAGACATTGCCAGCCATGAACTACAACAATATAAATTCTTCATTATTGATTTCTCAGTAGCAACTTATTTGAAGGTAGTTACCCATTAATAAATAGATACAGATGTAGTAAGTAGCAATACATGGTGCATGGAGTGATACTTGATAGAAAACATATCATCACATTGATAGCTACAATACTGTTTCATTGGCAAAAATGCATATATTGTAGATATCGGTGAGTACACTTAAGGAGGTGTAACAAGTAGCTCTAACATCTATCTTAAGTTGTGTTCACATGACAGTAAATATTGGGGTCAATATCTCTAATGTATACTTCAAAGTTCTTTCAGGATCCGTTGGCATCTTTAGCCTTATTTGCACAGTATTTGATTTACAGATGACGTGAATCTGAAATTT
>CM042328.1:2283178-2298178 GCA_023566125.1 Zingel zingel | reverse complement strand
CTAATATTGCATCTGTCAATACAGAACGAAATATTCTGTAGCCTGTTTTGCCGTCAATACTGCCGACGTTGTCTTTGCTGTAATCAAATCAGTCTATATTTATGTTTAACATGGTATTTCATTTTATCAATGGGAAACATACATGTGTCCAGAAAAGCCGCGTCAGACACCTTTCTGGTGTGTAAAGACAGAAAAATCCACGCAACAGAAACGCCACGCTCACGCCACACAGGCAGTGTGTAACCGGCCTAAGGCAGTGCAATAGACATTGCTTATTTGAAATGAACGAACTACTCTCTTTAGCGTCATTGTATAAAAAAAGTAAAATAAAAACATTATGAGTCCAATATTAAAAGCTTTCAGCCTGAAACATTACAGTGTACAGTGTGTTCAGCTAACCAGTCTAAATAATGTCAGAATTCCAGTTACGTTAATGGAAGTTAACACACATGAGGACTGTTAAAAGTAGCACCCACTCATAAGGATTTTTCAATAGCTGAAAGAGCACATAACTTGTGGAAAAATAAAGCAATACTGAAAACCTGGGAAAGAAGTGTGAAAGTAACAATCTCTAAACGTACTTGCTTGTTGACACTGAGGGTAGATAGATTACGTATAATTTTAAACCTTATTCTCGGAAAGAAATTATGTCAGTTACTTGAAATAATGCTTTGATATGATCCTGAAGTAGTAAGAAACAAAAATGATGTCTGAAGGGTGGGGATAAAAAAAACAACATATGATCATTAATAGCCCTCATGAATACATGTCAACATGGCAGCTTCAGTCAAAACTATGTGGCATTCTTGTACAAGAAAACATCAATAACAATCCTTCAATGAAAATAACAGAATATCAAAACGAAACCCATTACAAACATTTTCACTTTATATCTAAGGTGACACTAATTACATTGCACCTGAGCCACATTTGGCATGTTCTAGTTCTATCTATCCATCTTCCTTTTCATTGATATGATTCTGTTGTGAATGTAGTATTTGATTGCAGCCCAGACTCTGTCTTTCAGAGCCACTGGTTCTGCCTGGAGGCAGGAGTCACAGTCCTTTTTACCTGGCACTTTGCAGCTTGTTATGAAATGAAGCATGTGCCGCTCGACAGCCTTCACTTCATTACCTGTCCACTTGCTTCTCACCTTCCCAGCTGTCGTAAATGTGAACAAAAGAAATGTATTAAAGATGAAACAATGGCTCTGCTAAAGTGAAAAATTGAGGATTTGATAAAAATCTATCTATCTATTCCTATTCTGTCTATTCCTTCCTCTCTCTGTCTATTCCTTCCTCTGTCTATTCCTTCCTCTCTCTCTCTCTCTTCCTTCCTCTCTCGCTCTCTGTCTATTCCATCCTCTCTCTCTCTTTATTCCTTCCTCTCTCTCTATTCCTTTCTCTCTCTCTCTATTCCTTCCTCTGTCTATTCCTTCCTTTCTCTCTCTCTGTCTATTCCTTCCTCTCTCTCTGTCTATTCCTTCCTCTCTCTCTGTCTATTCCTTCCTCTCTCCCTCTCTCTCTATTCCTTCCTCTCTCTTTCTCTCTGTCTCTCTCTCTCAATAAGTAATGCAGTTAATCTTCCAACTGACAATTTTACATTTCAACGTCCAAGATTTTCAGCAGTGCAGTGCAATCCATTTGAGATTTTTCAAACAGTTTATTTCATATTTCCGCATTTTCATCTGTTTCTCCTAGCATTTGTAAGTCTTCCAGACTTAATCATAATTTCAGTGACAAAATAAATTATTTCATATATTAGTGGTGTTATTCAACTTTTTAATGAAATTCATGTTAATTGAAACCATTCATACTTTTTCAACTACTCTCACTACTTCAACTTCTTACGGATTTAAGCTATTCATCCAGTTTAGCTTTAGCAATTCAGCTATTCAGCATTCCCATGCATTTTCTGCAGGAAATGCATTTTGTAGTTTCTTGTTGCTGTTTAGACTTAATTGATTAAAACCTGTCCACCTTCTTTCGATCAATGATTCTAAATAATTCAGCAACATATTCATACATAATCTCTCCCATCTTCTGCAGTTTATTTACCACTGTTCCTTTAAGCCCATCTAACATTATCATCAGGTCTCTACTGTCTGTCTCCCTGGTCATAACCTAAAGATATTATCACATTCTGTACAAGTCAGTATACCTTTATGTTGATGTAGGTCAGCAATGCTTTCCTCACTGGAATCATCATCACTCATGCCTACTTCATCTGGTTGGGTAAAAAAAAACAGTTTGGACCAAGTATTTAAATCACAGACTAAATACAATTATAAATCTGATATATGAAGTACTTATAAACTACATTTAAAACTGAATTTCACCTTCAGGATTGATCTCAATGTCATCCAGCCCTTTCCCCTGCAGGTCAGACAGTCTTCCTTTTTCCATTGCTATCAACAGTTTGCTGACTTTTGCAAGCTGCAGGGTACTCTCTGGAAGCCGATAGAATTCCCTGTGGACACGTATATCATGTCCTAGAAAGGTAGCAAGTTGATCCATTTCATTTTCTTTTAGGTTTAGTACTGTGGACAATGTGGCAACTTGTTTCCTCAATCTTGTTGAGGTGAGTGACTCTGGGTTGTTTGCACCACATTGTTTTGAATACTTGCAAAAGCAGTCAGAGCCTCTGTAATGTGAAAGCACACATGGGCGTGCAAACAAGTACACATTCTCTGCGTGGACTTGACACTCAATCCGGTTTTTAATGAGGAGGTCCATTGCAGTGATCATGTCTGGTGTGAGAATCACGGGCACCATTCGTGACCTTTTACCTCGAATCTCAACTCTGTCAAAGTACTTTGCAACCTTCCTCTCAAACTCAGTAAGGCCCATTATAATGTCAGGATTCAACTCTGTACGATTTCTGGACGTGAAAGCCTGGAGCTCCATTTTTGAAACTTTGCCTTGCCTTCTTCTGTTAAACAGTACCACCTGCGTCAAAGTCTTTGAGGACTGCTCCTTGGAACTGGTGGTACTATCCAAACTGTGGGCTGTAGCAATCCCCAATGATATGTCCTTTAACACTTTCTGGGGAAGATGATTTTCTATGATTTTTAGATCTCTACTATAAGAACTTGCATCAGAGGAGTTGCCACTTGAATCTGGAACATAGTTGGCATCATCATAGTCCGTAGCATCCGAAGATTCATCAGTCATGTCATTAGATATCTACAGGAAAATGGAGAGCATCTCATTCTATCAATAAGTTAAACATTTAATAATAGCTAGAATATTGTTCTCCAAGTATCATCACATTGTGCATAACAAAACATTTAAAGGTAATAATAAAAACACAATATTAAAAGTAACATTTGAGCTACTTAATATGATTTCTGTTTTACAATTTAATTATTGTTGTCTATTGGTATTTATTACCTGGTCATTTGAGCTTGTTGAGTTTCTATCATGAAATCCACCATTATCGACTGAGGGAGGTCCAACCTTTGAAATGATTAATAATTTTCATCAATTAGAAATTTTCACCCCAAGTAACATCCCCTTAATGCTGATAGTGTTCATCTGAAACAATTTTTAACAAACAAACAAAATGAGGACATGACGACTAAACACACACTATACGTGTCTCATCATACAATATCAGGACTTCATCTGAAACACAGTTCAATCTTTCACAGCTTAAAACAAAATGAGGACATGACGACTAAACACACAGAGTCAGTGTTCCTGTCTTCTAAGTTATACTGTTGTAGTAAAAGAAAGCTAAAACCTCCACAGTAATGGACAGGGATCTACTTTCCTAAAAGTTAAACCATGTAAACTCATAAGCAGAAGCTTACGTGGGCAATACATGTGTTTGAAGTAGATAAAAACATAGAATTTAGTGATCATTAAGATACACTTTATATTTTGAGGGGTAGTTAGTTCTATCAAATACCAGGGGTAATTTCCTTACACGATGGTATGCAGAAACTAGTAATGGTAATAGTGATTGTTGAACATTTCACGTTTGTTTTAAGACGGTGAAAATGCATTTTATCTATGCACAGGACTTAAGTGAGACATGTATTATAACAGAAGAAATTGACAGTAAATGTGTAGCAACCTTTTGGAAGGATGAACTGGATCTCTCGCTCCCTTCTGGGTCTCCTGAAGGCTGAGTCGGGATCATGCCACTTGGTGTCTGCAACGAAATACAATAATAATCTGTCAGAAATATTCAGAATTATAATATGGATCCTATCTAGTGAACAAACTGATGATCCTAACTATTTCAGTTAAAAGACCCCCCCCCCCCCCCCCCAAATTCTATCATTATCACCTTTGGGCTGAGACTCATTGCTGAAGTCAAGGGCTGCATCAACTTTGCATTTAAGGAACACAAATTGCAGTAAAAATAGCTAATGAGAGGACCTGGACTTATCATCCAAGACTCTATGGAAATGGTTAAAACTGTACAATATCTGCTACCCACAATATGAGGACAATGTAAAACACACACACACTACACGTTGAAACATACAATATCAGGACTTCATCTGAAACACAGTTCAATCTTTCACAGCCTAAAACAAAATGAGGACATGACGACTAAACACACACTACACGTGTCTCATCATACAATATCAGGACTTCATCTGAAACACAGTTCAATCTTTCACAGCTTAAAACAAAATGAGGACATGACGACTAAACACACAAAGAGTCAGTGTTCCTGTCTTCTAAGTTATACTGTTGTAGTAAAAGAAAGCTAAAACCTCCACAGTAATGGACAGGGATCTACTTTCCTAGAAGTTAAACCATGTAAACTCATAAGCAGAAGCTTACGTGGGCAATACATGTGTTTGAAGTAGATAAAAACATAGAATTTAGTGATCATTAAGATACACTTTATATTTTGAGGGGTAGTTAGTTCTATCAAATGCCAGGGGTAATTTCCTTACACGATGGTATGCAGAAACTAGTAATGGTAATAGTGATTGTTGAAGATTTCACGTTTGTTTTAAGACGGTGAAAATGCATTTTATCTATGCACAGGACTTAAGTGAGACATGTATTATAACAGAAGAAATTGACAGTAAATGTGTAGTAACCTGTTGGAAGGATGAACTGGATCTCTCGCTCACTTCTGGGTCTCCTGAAGGCTGAGTCGGGATCATGCCACTTGGTGTCTGCAACGAAATACAATAATAATCTGTCAGAAATATTCAGAATTATAATATGGATCCTATCTAGTGAACAAACTGATGATCCTAACTATTTCAGTTAAAAGACCCCCCCAAATTCTATCACAATCACCTTTGGGCTGAGACTCATTGCTGAAGTCAAGGGCTGCATCAACTTTGCATTTAAGGAACACAAATTGCAGTAAAAATAGCTAATGAGAGGACCTGGACTTATCATCCAAGACTCTATGGAAATGGTTAAAACTGTACAATATCTGCTACCCACAATATGAGGACAATGTAAAACACACACACACACACACTACACGTTGAAACATACAATATCAGGACTTCATCTGAAACACAGTTCAATCTTTCACAGCCTAAAACAAAATGAGGACATGACGACTAAACACACACTATACGTGTCTCATCATACAATATCAGGACTTCATCTGAAACACAGTTCAATCTTTCACAGCTTAAAACAAAATGAGGACATGACGACTAAACACACAAAGAGTCAGTGTTCCTGTCTTCTAAGTTATACTGTTGTAGTAAAAGAAAGCTAAAACCTCCACAGTAATGGACAGGGATCTACTTTCCTAGAAGTTAAACCATGTAAACTCATAAGCAGAAGCTTACATGGGCAATACATGTGTTTGAAGTAGATAAAAACATAGAATTTAGTGATCATTAAGATACACTTTATATTTTGAGGGGTAGTTAGTTCTATCAAATACCAGGGGTAATTTCCTTACACGATGGTATGCAGAAACTAGTAATGGTAATAGTGATTGTTGAAGATTTCACGTTTGTTTTAAGACGGTGAAAATGCATTTTATCTATGCACAGGACTTAAGTGAGACATGTATTATAACAGAAGAAATTGACAGTAAATGTGTAGTAACCTGTTGGAAGGATGAACTGGATCTCTCGCTCACTTCTGGGTCTCCTGAAGGCTGAGTCGGGATCATGCCACTTGGTGTCTGCAACGAAGTACAATAATAATCAGTCAGAAATATTCTGAATTATAATATGGATCCTATCTAGTGAACAAACTGATGATCCTAACTATTTCAGTTAAAAGACCCCCCCAAATTCTATCACAATCACCTTTGGGCTGAGACTCATTGCTGAAGTCAAGGGCTGCATCAACTTTGCATTTAAGGAACACAAATTGCAGTAAAAATAGCTAATGAGAGGACCTGGACTTATCATCCAAGACTCTATGGAAATGGTTAAAACTGTACAATATCTGCTACCCACAATATGAGGACAATGTAAAACACACACACACACACACTACACGTTGAAACATACAATATCAGGACTTCATCTGAAACACAGTTCAATCTTTCACAGCCTAAAACAAAATGAGGACATGACGACTAAACACACACTATACGTGTCTCATCATACAATATCAGGACTTCATCTGAAACACAGTTCAATCTTTCACAGCTTAAAACAAAATGAGGACATGACGACTAAACACACAAAGAGTCAGTGTTCCTGTCTTCTAAGTTATACTGTTGTAGTAAAAGAAAGCTAAAACCTCCACAGTAATGGACAGGGATCTACTTTCCTAGAAGTTAAACCATGTAAACTCATAAGCAGAAGCTTACATGGGCAATACATGTGTTTGAAGTAGATAAAAACATAGAATTTAGTGATCATTAAGATACACTTTATATTTTGAGGGGTAGTTAGTTCTATCAAATACCAGGGGTAATTTCCTTACACGATGGTATGCAGAAACTAGTAATGGTAATAGTGATTGTTGAAGATTTCACGTTTGTTTTAAGACGGTGAAAATGCATTTTATCTATGCACAGGACTTAAGTGAGACATGTATTATAACAGAAGAAATTGACAGTAAATGTGTAGTAACCTGTTGGAAGGATGAACTGGATCTCTCGCTCACTTCTGGGTCTCCTGAAGGCTGAGTCGGGATCATGCCACTTGGTGTCTGCAACGAAGTACAATAATAATCAGTCAGAAATATTCTGAATTATAATATGGATCCTATCTAGTGAACAAACTGATGATCCTAACTATTTCATTTAAAAGACCCCCCCAAATTCTATCACAATCACCTTTGGGCTGAGACTCATTGCTGAAGTCAAGGGCTGCATCAACTTTGCATTTAAGGAACACAAATTGCAGTAAAAATAGCTAATGAGAGGACCTGGACTTATCATCCAAGACTCTATGGAAATGGTTAAAACTGTACAATATCTGCTACCCACAATATGAGGACAATGTAAAACACACACACACACTACACGTTGAAACATACAATATCAGGACTTCATCTGAAACACAGTTCAATCTTTCACAGCCTAAAACAAAATGAGGACATGACGACTAAACACACACTATACGTGTCTCATCATACAATATCAGGACTTCATCTGAAACACAGTTCAATCTTTCACAGCTTAAAACAAAATGAGGACATGACGACTAAACACACAAAGAGTCAGTGTTCCTGTCTTCTAAGTTATACTGTTGTAGTAAAAGAAAGCTAAAACCTCCACAGTAATGGACAGGGATCTACTTTCCTAGAAGTTAAACCATGTAAACTCATAAGCAGAAGCTTACGTGGGCAATACATGTGTTTGAAGTAGATAAAAACATAGAATTTAGTGATCATTAAGATACACTTTATATTTTGAGGGGTAGTTAGTTCTATCAAATACCAGGGGTAATTTCCTTACACGATGGTATGCAGAAACTAGTAATGGTAATAGTGATTGTTGAAGATTTCACGTTTGTTTTAAGACGGTGAAAATGCATTTTATCTATGCACAGGACTTAAGTGAGACATGTATTATAACAGAACAAATTGACAGTAAATGTGTAGTAACCTGTTGGAAGGATGAACTGGATCTCTCGCTCACTTCTGGGTCTCCTGAAGGCTGAGTCGGGATCATGCCACTTGGTGTCTGCAACGAAGTACAATAATAATCTGTCAGAAATATTCAGAATTATAATATGGATCCTATCTAGTGAACAAACTGATGATCCTAACTATTTCAGTTAAAAGACCCCCCCCCCCCCCCCCCCCTCCAAATTCTATCATTATCACCTTTGGGCTGAGACTCATTGCTGAAGTCAAGGGCTGCATCAACTTTGCATTTAAGGAACACAAATTGCAGTAAAAATAGCTAATGAGAGGACCTGGACTTATCATCCAAGACTCTATGGAAATGGTTAAAACTGTACAATATCTGCTACCCACAATATGAGGACAATGTAAAACACACACACACACACACTACACGTTGAAACATACAATATCAGGACTTCATCTGAAACACAGTTCAATTTTTAACAGCCTAAAACAAAATGAGGACATGATGACTAAACACACACTATACGTGTCTCATCATAAAATATCAGGACTTCATCTGAAACACAGTTCAATTTTTAACAGCCTAAAACAAAATGAGGACATGACGACTAAACACACACTACACGTGTCTCATCATACAATATCAGGACTTCATCTGAAACACAGTTCAATCTTTCACAGCCTAAAACAAAATGAGGACATGACGACTAAACACACAAAGAGTCAGTGTTCCTGTCTTCTAAGTTATACTGTTGTAGTAAAAGAAAGCTAAAACCTCCACAGTAATGGACAGGGATCTACTTTCCTAGAAGTTAAACCATGTAAACTCATAAGCAGAAGCTTACGTGGGCAATACATGTGTTTGAAGTAGATAAAAACATAGAATTTAGTGATCATTAAGATACACTTTATATTTTGAGGGGTAGTTAGTTCTATCAAATGCCAGGGGTAATTTCCTTACACGATGGTATGCAGAAACTAGTAATGGTAATAGTGATTGTTGAAGATTTCATGTTTGTTTTAAGACGGTGAAAATGCATTTCATATATGCACAGGACTTAAGTGAGACATGTATTATAACAGAAGAAATTGACAGTAAATGTGTAGTAACCTGTTGGAAGGATGAACTGGATCTCTCGCTCACTTCTGGGTCTCCTGAAGGCTGAGTCGGGATCATGCCACTTGGTGTCTGCAACGAAGTACAATAATAATCTGTCAGAAATATTCAGAATTATAATATGGATCCTATCTAGTGAAGAAACTGATGATCCTAACTATTTCAGTTAAAAGACCCCCCCCAAATTCTATCATTATCACCTTTGGGCTGAGACTCATTGCTGAAGTCAAGGGCTGCATCAACTTTGCATTTAAGGAACACAAATTGCAGTAAAAATAGCTAATGAGAGGACCTGGACTTATCATCCAAGACTCTATGGAAATGGTTAAAACTGTACAATATCTGCTACCCACAATATGAGGACAATGTAAAACACACACACACACACACACACACACACACTACACGTTGAAACATACAATATCAGGACTTCATCTGAAACACAGTTCAATTTTTAACAGCCTAAAACAAAATGAGGACATGACGACTAAACACACACTACACGTGTCTCATCATACAATATCAGGACTTCATCTGAAACACAGTTCAATCTTTCACAGCCTAAAACAAAATGAGGACATGACGAGTAAACACACCAAGAGTCAGTGTTCCTGTCTTCTAAGTTATACTGTTGTAGTAAAAGAAAGCTAAAACCTCCACAGTAATGGACAGGGATCTACTTTCCTAGAAGTTAAACCATGTAAACTCATAAGCAGAAGCTTACGTGGGCAATACATGTGTTTGAAGTAGATAAAAACATAGAATTTAGTGATCATTAAGATACACTTTATATTTTGAGGGGTAGTTAGTTCTATCAAATGCCAGGGGTAATTTCCTTACACGATGGTATGCAGAAACTAGTAATGGTAATAGTGATTGTTGAAGATTTCATGTTTGTTTTAAGACGGTGAAAATGCATTTCATATATGCACAGGACTTAAGTGAGACATGTATTATAACAGAAGAAATTGACAGTAAATGTGTAGTAACCTGTTGGAAGGATGAACTGGATCTCTCGCTCACTTCTGGGTCTCCTGAAGGCTGAGTCGGGATCATGCCACTTGGTGTCTGCAACGAAGTACAATAATAATCTGTCAGAAATATTCAGAATTATAATATGGATCCTATCTAGTGAACAAACTGATGATCCTAACTATTTCAGTTAAAAGACCCCCCCCCCCCAAATTCTATCATAATCACCTTTGGGCTGAGACTCATTGCTGAAGTCAAGGGCTGCATCAACTTTGCATTTAAGGAACACAAATTGCAGTAAAAATAGCTAATGAGAGGACCTGGACTTATCATCCAAGACTCTATGGAAATGGTTAAAACTGTACAATATCTGCTACCCACAATATGAGGACAATGTAAAACACACACACACACACACACACACACTACACGTTGAAACATACAATATCAGGACTTCATCTGAAACACAGTTCAATTTTTAACAGCCTAAAACAAAATGAGGACATGACGACTAAACACACACTACACGTGTCTCATCATACAATATCAGGACTTCATCTGAAACACAGTTCAATCTTTCACAGCCTAAAACAAAATGAGGACATGACGACTAAACACACAAAGAGTCAGTGTTCCTGTCTTCTAAGTTATACTGTTGTAGTAAAAGAAAGCTAAAACCTCCACAGTAATGGACAGGGATCTACTTTCCTAGAAGTTAAACCATGTAAACTCATAAGCAGAAGCTTACGTGGGCAATACATGTGTTTGAAGTAGATAAAAACATAGAATTTAGTGATCATTAAGATACACTTTATATTTTGAGGGGTAGTTAGTTCTATCAAATGCCAGGGGTAATTTCCTTACACGATGGTATGCAGAAACTAGTAATGGTAATAGTGATTGTTGAAGATTTCATGTTTGTTTTAAGACGGTGAAAATGCATTTCATATATGCACAGGACTTAAGTGAGACATGTATTATAACAGAAGAAATTGACAGTAAATGTGTAGTAACCTGTTGGAAGGATGAACTGGATCTCTCGCTCACTTCTGGGTCTCCTGAAGGCTGAGTCGGGATCATGCCACTTGGTGTCTGCAACGAAGTACAATAATAATCTGTCAGAAATATTCAGAATTATAATATGGATCCTATCTAGTGAAGAAACTGATGATCCTAACTATTTCAGTTAAAAAACCCCCCCCAAATTCTATCATTATCACCTTTGGGCTGAGACTCATTGCTGAAGTCAAGGGCTGCATCAACTTTGCATTTAAGGAACACAAATTGCAGTAAAAATAGCTAATGAGAGGACCTGGACTTATCATCCAAGACTCTATGGAAATGGTTAAAACTGTACAATATCTGCTACCCACAATATGAGGACAATGTAAAACACACACACACACACACACACACACACACACTACACGTTGAAACATACAATATCAGGACTTCATCTGAAACACAGTTCAATTTTTAACAGCCTAAAACAAAATGAGGACATGACGACTAAACACACACTACACGTGTCTCATCATACAATATCAGGACTTCATCTGAAACACAGTTCAATCTTTCACAGCCTAAAACAAAATGAGGACATGACGAGTAAACACACCAAGAGTCAGTGTTCCTGTCTTCTAAGTTATACTGTTGTAGTAAAAGAAAGCTAAAACCTCCACAGTAATGGACAGGGATCTACTTTCCTAGAAGTTAAACCATGTAAACTCATAAGCAGAAGCTTACGTGGGCAATACATGTGTTTGAAGTAGATAAAAACATAGAATTTAGTGATCATTAAGATACACTTTATATTTTGAGGGGTAGTTAGTTCTATCAAATGCCAGGGGTAATTTCCTTACACGATGGTATGCAGAAACTAGTAATGGTAATAGTGATTGTTGAAGATTTCATGTTTGTTTTAAGACGGTGAAAATGCATTTCATATATGCACAGGACTTAAGTGAGACATGTATTATAACAGAAGAAATTGACAGTAAATGTGTAGTAACCTGTTGGAAGGATGAACTGGATCTCTCGCTCACTTCTGGGTCTCCTGAAGGCTGAGTCGGGATCATGCCACTTGGTGTCTGCAACGAAGTACAATAATAATCTGTCAGAAATATTCAGAATTATAATATGGATCCTATCTAGTGAACAAACTGATGATCCTAACTATTTCAGTTAAAAGACCCCCCCCCCCCCCCCAAATTCTATCATAATCACCTTTGGGCTGAGACTCATTGCTGAAGTCAAGGGCTGCATCAACTTTGCATTTAAGGAACACAAATTGCAGTAAAAATAGCTAATGAGAGGACCTGGACTTATCATCCAAGACTCTATGGAAATGGTTAAAACTGTACAATATCTGCTACCCACAATATGAGGACAATGTAAAACACACACACACACACACACACACACTACACGTTGAAACATACAATATCAGGACTTCATCTGAAACACAGTTCAATTTTTAACAGCCTAAAACAAAATGAGGACATGACGACTAAACACACACTACACGTGTCTCATCATACAATATCAGGACTTCATCTGAAACACAGTTCAATCTTTCACACCCTAAAACAAAATGAGGACATGACGACTAAACACACAAAGAGTCAGTGTTCCTGTCTTCTAAGTTATACTGTTGTAGTAAAAGAAAGCTAAAACCTCCACAGTAATGGACAGGGATCTACTTTCCTAGAAGTTAAACCATGTAAACTCATAAGCAGAAGCTTACGTGGGCAATACATGTGTTTGAAGTAGATAAAAACATAGAATTTAGTGATCATTAAGATACACTTTATATTTTGAGGGGTAGTTAGTTCTATCAAATGCCAGGGGTAATTTCCTTACACGATGGTATGCAGAAACTAGTAATGGTAATAGTGATTGTTGAAGATTTCATGTTTGTTTTAAGACGGTGAAAATGCATTTTATCTATGCACAGGACTTAAGTGAGACATGTATTATAACAAAAGAAATTGACAGTAAATGTGTAGTAACCTGTTGGAAGGATGAACTGGATCTCTCGCTCACTTCTGGGTCTCCTGAAGGCTGAGTCGGGATCATGCCACTTGGTGTCTGCAACGAAATACAATAATAATCTGTCAGAAATATATTGTACTATAATACAACAATAAGTTTTAATTTAAAAAGTATCAATGTATAATAGACAGAGCCCTTTTCTACCTTCACTTCTTTTATTCAAGCAATTAGTATTTTTAGTTTTTTTTGTTTTAAAGAATCTTTCCTTCGTTGCATGCAAGCACACCTCATGGTGCATAATTAACTAAACATAGTGTATACAATTTCATCAGTAAAGTAATTCCACAGGAAGATATTGAGGGGGCGCATACAGTCTTGAAGGGGAATGTATTTATCTAATCATATTTTAACAGATCCTATGTCATATGATCTATCAAGAGGTCTTACTTACCAGCTTACGCCATGGCCATTGAGAATCTCCATAATCATAGGTTATTTCCGTCTCTGCTTGGATGTTTTCAATTGCAAATAAGCAAAGATGAGGTTTACCCTGGACTGTCAACTTTTTCATTTTACAATTTGATGATTTGTGGCAATCATTCACCAGCCTTCCCAACGAGCCATCTTCACGGGACGCATCTATGCTAAAGTAGAAGTAAACAAAATGTTTTTCCACAAAAAAACACACGGCTTTAGAGAATAACTGATCTTGTAAAGGTCATGACTTACCACCATGTGTCATTGTTCCACTCAAACTCAAACAAGAAAGCATTTTGTTTTTCTGTATACTTCTTCTGCCTCTTGTCCTGTTCATATTGTGATATTAACTCCCCATGGTACTCCACGACAACCGATCCCTTTTCAATTGGTGTGCAGGTAAATACACCACGTCCTGAGTAAAAGTTAATAAAATAGTGTCAAGTTATGCATACAAAATTACAGTTAAGAATCGCTATTAATGAGTTATTGACTAACTAAAAAATAAACAAACATCAGACTTTAAAATAAAATGTAAAAACTTAAAATAAATAATATATGAGTAGTAATGTTGCACAATGGCAGGTTGTCAGCTAATGTTGTGGGTAACAAACAGCTTCAGCAGAAATAAGCGCAACAGAAAAAGCTTCAGTCTATAGGTGAAATATTGAGCATAGTGTGTGCATCTGATAGTAAGGAAAATATTTAGCCAAGGAGACAAACAGTTCAGCTAAGAAAGCATTAACACCATTAAACACATAATCTACAGTAGGTGGGAAGCAACAGTACAATGCAGCTCAGTGGTAATGATTTAACAAGGCCAAATGTAATAAACTGAACACACATGCACAGAGAAAGCTTTGACAATGGGTTTTGCGTTTTTCACTTTAACTGGTAACTGTCACATAATTCTGTTATATTTAAGTTTCGATCACATATGACGCACCTTTAAAGTCACTGATCCACTTGACCTTTAAACAAGGTTTGTCACCTCCAGATAAAATGAACTGAATAGCCTCAGCCTCAGGACTAAGTCTGGTTCTCCTTTTTGACATGCTCTTTGGCCATGTGCTCCTCAATTAGCAAACATCTACATAGACAAAAAGTCAGCAAGACAAGTACCAAAAAAGACCCATACTTGAATAAAATAGGTATAGCGTATACATGGTATTACTCTGACTATAGAAAGAACGCAACGTTAGCTTAACGTTACTCATGTTCTCACCAATGCATGTCATTAGCATTAGCTTATTAGGCTAATTGATCGATGCTAACACGTGCAACTGCAGCTACAACAGTGTAAGGCAAAGCGTAAATTTCTGTTAAAGAACGGTCAAATGTAACACATACTCTGAGAATAAGTGTCTCTGTGGTTGAAAATGAAGAAAAGTAATTACTTACCAGAACGTGTCGAGGGGAGACTCCGTGTGCAGCAGAAAG
>CM042328.1:2215678-2235678 GCA_023566125.1 Zingel zingel | reverse complement strand
AAATAATGTCAGAATTCCAGTTACGTTAATGGAAGTTAACACACATGAGGACTGTTAAAAGTAGCACCCACTCATAAGGATTTTTCAATAGCTGAAAGAGCACATAACTTGTGGAAAAATAAAGCAATACTGAAAACCTGGGAAAGAAGTGTGAAAGTAACAATCTCTAAACGTACTTGCTTGTTGACACTGAGGGTAGATAGATTACGTATAATTTTAAACCTTATTCTCGGAAAGAAATTATGTCAGTTACTTGAAATAATGCTTTGATATGATCCTGAAGTAGTAAGAAACAAAAATGATGTCTGAAGGGTGGGGATAAAAAAAACAACATATGATCATTAATAGCCCTCATGAATACATGTCAACATGGCAGCTTCAGTCAAAACTATGTGGCATTCTTGTACAAGAAAACATCAATAACAATCCTTCAATGAAAATAACAGAATATCAAAACGAAACCCATTACAAACATTTTCACTTTATATCTAAGGTGACACTAATTACATTGCACCTGAGCCACATTTGGCATGTTCTAGTTCTATCTATCCATCTTCCTTTTCATTGATATGATTCTGTTGTGAATGTAGTATTTGATTGCAGCCCAGACTCTGTCTTTCAGAGCCACTGGTTCTGCCTGGAGGCAGGAGTCACAGTCCTTTTTACCTGGCACTTTGCAGCTTGTTATGAAATGAAGCATGTGCCGCTCGACAGCCTTCACTTCATTACCTGTCCACTTGCTTCTCACCTTCCCAGCTGTCGTAAATGTGAACAAAAGAAATGTATTAAAGATGAAACAATGGCTCTGCTAAAGTGAAAAATTGAGGATTTGATAAAAATCTATCTATCTATTCCTATTCTGTCTATTCCTTCCTCTCTCTGTCTATTCCTTCCTCTGTCTATTCCTTCCTCTCTCTCTCTCTCTTCCTTCCTCTCTCGCTCTCTGTCTATTCCATCCTCTCTCTCTCTTTATTCCTTCCTCTCTCTCTATTCCTTTCTCTCTCTATTCCTTTCTCTCTCTCTCTATTCCTTCCTCTGTCTATTCCTTCCTGTCTCTCTGTCTATTCCTTCCTCTCTCTCTGTCTATTCCTTCCTCTCTCTCTGTCTATTCCTTCCTCTCTCCCTCTCTCTCTATTCCTTCCTCTCTCTCTCTCTGTCTCTCTCTCTCAATAAGTAATGCAGTTAATCTTCCAACTGACAATTTTACATTTCAACGTCCAAGATTTTCAGCAGTGCAGTGCAATCCATTTGAGATTTTTCAAACAGTTTATTTCATATTTCCGCATTTTCATCTGTTTCTCCTAGCATTTGTAAGTCTTCCAGACTTAATCATAATTTCAGTGACAAAATAAATTATTTCATATATTAGTGGTGTTATTCAACTTTTTAATGAAATTCATGTTAATTGAAACCATTCATACTTTTTCAACTACTCTCACTACTTCAACTTCTTACGGATTTAAGCTATTCATCCAGTTTAGCTTTAGCAATTCAGCTATTCAGCATTCCCATGCATTTTCTGCAGGAAATGCATTTTGTAGTTTCTTGTTGCTGTTTAGACTTAATTGATTAAAACCTGTCCACCTTCTTTCGATCAATGATTCTAAATAATTCAGCAACATATTCATACATAATCTCTCCCATCTTCTGCAGTTTATTTACCACTGTTCCTTTAAGCCCATCTAACATTATCATCAGGTCTATACTGTCTGTCTCCCTGGTCATAACCTAAAGATATTATCACATTCTGTACAAGTCAGTATACCTTTATGTTGATGTAGGTCAGCAATGCTTTCCTCACTGGAATCATCATCACTCATGCCTACTTCATCTGGTTGGGTAAAAAAAAAACAGTTTGGACCAAGTATTTAAATCACAGACTAAATACAATTATAAATCTGATATATGAAGTACTTATAAACTACATTTAAAACTGAATTTCACCTTCAGGATTGATCTCAATGTCATCCAGCCCTTTCCCCTGCAGGTCAGACAGTCTTCCTTTTTCCATTGCTATCAACAGTTTGCTGACTTTTGCAAGCTGCAGGGTACTCTCTGGAAGCCGATAGAATTCCCTGTGGACACGTATATCATGTCCTAGAAAGGTAGCAAGTTGATCCATTTCATTTTCTTTTAGGTTTAGTACTGTGGACAATGTGGCAACTTGTTTCCTCAATCTTGTTGAGGTGAGTGACTCTGGGTTGTTTGCACCACATTGTTTTGAATACTTGCAAAAGCAGTCAGAGCCTCTGTAATGTGAAAGCACACATGGGCGTGCAAACAAGTACACATTCTCTGCGTGGACTTGACACTCAATCCGGTTTTTAATGAGGAGGTCCATTGCAGTGATCATGTCTGGTGTGAGAATCACGGGCACCATTCGTGACCTTTTACCTCGAATCTCAACTCTGTCAAAGTACTTTGCAACCTTCCTCTCAAACTCAGTAAGGCCCATTATAATGTCAGGATTCAACTCTGTACGATTTCTGGACGTGAAAGCCTGGAGCTCCATTTTTGAAACTTTGCCTTGCCTTCTTCTGTTAAACAGTACCACCTGCGTCAAAGTCTTTGAGGACTGCTCCTTGGAACTGGTGGTACTATCCAAACTGTGGGCTGTAGCAATCCCCAATGATATGTCCTTTAACACTTTCTGGGGAAGATGATTTTCTATGATTTTTAGATCTCTACTATAAGAACTTGCATCAGAGGAGTTGCCACTTGAATCTGGAACATAGTTGGCATCATCATAGTCCGTAGCATCCGAAGATTCATCAGTCATGTCATTAGATATCTACAGGAAAATGGAGAGCATCTCATTCTATCAATAAGTTAAACATTTAATAATAGCTAGAATATTGTTCTCCAAGTATCATCACATTGTGCATAACAAAACATTTAAAGGTAATAATAAAAACACAATATTAAAAGTAACATTTGAGCTACTTAATATGATTTCTGTTTTACAATTTAATTATTGTTGTCTATTGGTATTTATTACCTGGTCATTTGAGCTTGTTGAGTTTCTATCATGAAATCCACCATTATCGACTGAGGGAGGTCCAACCTTTGAAATGATTAATAATTTTCATCAATTAGAAATTTTCACCCCAAGTAACATCCCCTTAATGCTGATAGTGTTCATCTGAAACACAGTTCAATTTTTAACAAACAAACAAAATGAGGACATGACGACTAAACACACACTACACGTGTCTCATCATACAATATCAGGACTTCATCTGAAACACAGTTCAATCTTTCACAGCTTAAAACAAAATGAGGACATGACGACTAAACACACAAAGAGTCAGTGTTCCTGTCTTCTAAGTTATACTGTTGTAGTAAAAGAAAGCTAAAACCTCCACAGTAATGGACAGGGATCTACTTTCCTAGAAGTTAAACCATGTAAACTCATAAGCAGAAGCTTACGTGGGCAATACATGTGTTTGAAGTAGATAAAAACATAGAATTTAGTGATCATTAAGATACACTTTATATTTTGAGGGGTAGTTAGTTCTATCAAATGCCAGGGGTAATTTCCTTACACGATGGTATGCAGAAACTAGTAATGGTAATAGTGATTGTTGAAGATTTCACGTTTGTTTTAAGACGGTGAAAATGCATTTTATCTATGCACAGGACTTAAGTGAGACATGTATTATAACAGAAGAAATTGACAGTAAATGTGTAGTAACCTGTTGGAAGGATGAACTGGATCTCTCGCTCACTTCTGGGTCTCCTGAAGGCTGAGTCGGGATCATGCCACTTGGTGTCTGCAACGAAATACAATAATAATCTGTCAGAAATATTCAGAATTATAATATGGATCCTATCTAGTGAACAAACTGATGATCCTAACTATTTCAGTTAAAAGACCCCCCCAAATTCTATCACAATCACCTTTGGGCTGAGACTCATTGCTGAAGTCAAGGGCTGCATCAACTTTGCATTTAAGGAACACAAATTGCAGTAAAAATAGCTAATGAGAGGACCTGGACTTATCATCCAAGACTCTATGGAAATGGTTAAAACTGTACAATATCTGCTACCCACAATATGAGGACAATGTAAAACACACACACACACACACACTACACGTTGAAACATACAATATCAGGACTTCATCTGAAACACAGTTCAATCTTTCACAGCCTAAAACAAAATGAGGACATGACGACTAAACACACACTATACGTGTCTCATCATACAATATCAGGACTTCATCTGAAACACAGTTCAATCTTTCACAGCTTAAAACAAAATGAGGACATGACGACTAAACACACAAAGAGTCAGTGTTCCTGTCTTCTAAGTTATACTGTTGTAGTAAAAGAAAGCTAAAACCTCCACAGTAATGGACAGGGATCTACTTTCCTAGAAGTTAAACCATGTAAACTCATAAGCAGAAGCTTACGTGGGCAATCCATGTGTTTGAAGTAGATAAAAACATAGAATTTAGTGATCATTAAGATACACTTTATATTTTGAGGGGTAGTTAGTTCTATCAAATACCAGGGGTAATTTCCTTACACGATGGTATGCAGAAACTAGTAATGGTAATAGTGATTGTTGAAGATTTCACGTTTGTTTTAAGACGGTGAAAATGCATTTTATCTATGCACAGGACTTAAGTGAGACATGTATTATAACAGAAGAAATTGACAGTAAATGTGTAGTAACCTGTTGGAAGGATGAACTGGATCTCTCGCTCACTTCTGGGTCTCCTGAAGGCTGAGTCGGGATCATGCCACTTGGTGTCTGCAACGAAATACAATAATAATCTGTCAGAAATATTCAGAATTATAATATGGATCCTATCTAGTGAACAAACTGATGATCCTAACTATTTCAGTTAAAAGACCCCCCCAAATTCTATCACAATCACCTTTGGGCTGAGACTCATTGCTGAAGTCAAGGGCTGCATCAACTTTGCATTTAAGGAACACAAATTGCAGTAAAAATAGCTAATGAGAGGACCTGGACTTATCATCCAAGACTCTATGGAAATGGTTAAAACTGTACAATATCTGCTACCCACAATATGAGGACAATGTAAAACACACACACACACACACTACACGTTGAAACATACAATATCAGGACTTCATCTGAAACACAGTTCAATCTTTCACAGCCTAAAACAAAATGAGGACATGACGACTAAACACACACTATACGTGTCTCATCATACAATATCAGGACTTCATCTGAAACACAGTTCAATCTTTCACAGCTTAAAACAAAATGAGGACATGACGACTAAACACACAAAGAGTCAGTGTTCCTGTCTTCTAAGTTATACTGTTGTAGTAAAAGAAAGCTAAAACCTCCACAGTAATGGACAGGGATCTACTTTCCTAGAAGTTAAACCATGTAAACTCATAAGCAGAAGCTTACGTGGGCAATACATGTGTTTGAAGTAGATAAAAACATAGAATTTAGTGATCATTAAGATACACTTTATATTTTGAGGGGTAGTTAGTTCTATCAAATACCAGGGGTAATTTCCTTACACGATGGTATGCAGAAACTAGTAATGGTAATAGTGATTGTTGAAGATTTCACGTTTGTTTTAAGACGGTGAAAATGCATTTTATCTATGCACAGGACTTAAGTGAGACATGTATTATAACAGAAGAAATTGACAGTAAATGTGTAGTAACCTGTTGGAAGGATGAACTGGATCTCTCGCTCACTTCTGGGTCTCCTGAAGGCTGAGTCGGGATCATGCCACTTGGTGTCTGCAACGAAATACAATAATAATCTGTCAGAAATATTCAGAATTATAATATGGATCCTATCTAGTGAACAAACTGATGATCCTAACTATTTCAGTTAAAAGACCCCCCCAAATTCTATCACAATCACCTTTGGGCTGAGACTCATTGCTGAAGTCAAGGGCTGCATCAACTTTGCATTTAAGGAACACAAATTGCAGTAAAAATAGCTAATGAGAGGACCTGGACTTATCATCCAAGACTCTATGGAAATGGTTAAAACTGTACAATATCTGCTACCCACAATATGAGGACAATGTAAAACACACACACACACACACTACACGTTGAAACATACAATATCAGGACTTCATCTGAAACACAGTTCAATCTTTCACAGCCTAAAACAAAATGAGGACATGACGACTAAACACACACTATACGTGTCTCATCATACAATATCAGGACTTCATCTGAAACACAGTTCAATCTTTCACAGCTTAAAACAAAATGAGGACATGACGACTAAACACACAAAGAGTCAGTGTTCCTGTCTTCTAAGTTATACTGTTGTAGTAAAAGAAAGCTAAAACCTCCACAGTAATGGACAGGGATCTACTTTCCTAGAAGTTAAACCATGTAAACTCATAAGCAGAAGCTTACGTGGGCAATCCATGTGTTTGAAGTAGATAAAAACATAGAATTTAGTGATCATTAAGATACACTTTATATTTTGAGGGGTAGTTAGTTCTATCAAATACCAGGGGTAATTTCCTTACACGATGGTATGCAGAAACTAGTAATGGTAATAGTGATTGTTGAAGATTTCACGTTTGTTTTAAGACGGTGAAAATGCATTTTATCTATGCACAGGACTTAAGTGAGACATGTATTATAACAGAAGAAATTGACAGTAAATGTGTAGTAACCTGTTGGAAGGATGAACTGGATCTCTCGCTCACTTCTGGGTCTCCTGAAGGCTGAGTCGGGATCATGCCACTTGGTGTCTGCAACGAAGTACAATAATAATCTGTCAGAAATATTCAGAATTATAATATGGATCCTATCTAGTGAACAAACTGATGATCCTAACTATTTCAGTTAAAAGACCCCCCCCCCCCCCCAAAATTCTATCATTATCACCTTTGGGCTGAGACTCATTGCTGAAGTCAAGGGCTGCATCAACTTTGCATTTAAGGAACACAAATTGCAGTAAAAATAGCTAATGAGAGGACCTGGACTTATCATCCAAGACTCTATGGAAATGGTTAAAACTGTACAATATCTGCTACCCACAATATGAGGACAATGTAAAACACACACACACACACTACACGTTGAAACATACAATATCAGGACTTCATCTGAAACACAGTTCAATCTTTCACAGCCTAAAACAAAATGAGGACATGACGACTAAACACACAAAGAGTCAGTGTTCCTGTCTTCTAAGTTATACTGTTGTAGTAAAAGAAAGCTAAAACCTCCACAGTAATGGACAGGGATCTATTTTCCTAGAAGTTAAACCATGTAAACTCATAAGCAGAAGCTTACGTGGGCAATACATGTGTTTGAAGTAGATAAAAACATAGAATTTAGTGATCATTAAGATACACTTTATATTTTGAGGGGTAGTTAGTTCTATCAAATACCAGGGGTAATTTCCTTACATGATGGTATGCAGAAACTAGTAATGGTAATAGTGATTGTTGAAGATTTCACGTTTGTTTTAAGACGGTGAAAATGCATTTTATCTATGCACAGGACTTAAGTGAGACATGTATTATAACAGAAGAAATTGACAGTAAATGTGTAGTAACCTGTTGGAAGGATGAACTGGATCTCTCGCTCACTTCTGGGTCTCCTGAAGGCTGAGTCGGGATCATGCCTCTTGGTGTCTGCAACGAAGTACAATAATAATCTGTCAGAAATATTCTGAATTATAATATGGATCCTATCTAGTGAACAAACTGATGATCCTAACTATTTCAGTTAAAAGACCCCCCCAAATTCTATCACAATCACCTTTGGGCTGAGACTCATTGCTGAAGTCAAGGGCTGCATCAACTTTGCATTTAAGGAACACAAATTGCAGTAAAAATAGCTAATGAGAGGACCTGGACTTATCATCCAAGACTCTATGGAAATGGTTAAAACTGTACAATATCTGCTACCCACAATATGAGGACAATGTAAAACACACACACACACACTACACGTTGAAACATACAATATCAGGACTTCATCTGAAACACAGTTCAATCTTTCACAGCCTAAAACAAAATGAGGACATGACGACTAAACACACACTATACGTGTCTCATCATACAATATCAGGACTTCATCTGAAACACAGTTCAATCTTTCACAGCTTAAAACAAAATGAGGACATGACGACTAAACACACAAAGAGTCAGTGTTCCTGTCTTCTAAGTTATACTGTTGTAGTAAAAGAAAGCTAAAACCTCCACAGTAATGGACAGGGATCTACTTTCCTAGAAGTTAAACCATGTAAACTCATAAGCAGAAGCTTACCTGGGCAATACATGTGTTTGAAGTAGATAAAAACATAGAATTTAGTGATCATTAAGATACACTTTATATTTTGAGGGGTAGTTAGTTCTATCAAATACCAGGGGTAATTTCCTTACACGATGGTATGCAGAAACTAGTAATGGTAATAGTGATTGTTGAAGATTTCACGTTTGTTTTAAGACGGTGAAAATGCATTTTATCTATGCACAGGACTTAAGTGAGACATGTATTATAACAGAAGAAATTGACAGTAAATGTGTAGTAACCTGTTGGAAGGATGAACTGGATCTCTCGCTCACTTCTGGGTCTCCTGAAGGCTGAGTCGGGATCATGCCACTTGGTGTCTGCAACGAAGTACAATAATAATCTGTCAGAAATATTCAGAATTATAATATGGATCCTATCTAGTGAACAAACTGATGATCCTAACTATTTCAGTTAAAAGACCCCCCCCCCCCCCAAAATTCTATCATTATCACCTTTGGGCTGAGACTCATTGCTGAAGTCAAGGGCTGCATCAACTTTGCATTTAAGGAACACAAATTGCAGTAAAAATAGCTAATGAGAGGACCTGGACTTATCATCCAAGACTCTATGGAAATGGTTAAAACTGTACAATATCTGCTACCCACAATATGAGGACAATGTAAAACACACACACACACACTACACGTTGAAACATACAATATCAGGACTTCATCTGAAACACAGTTCAATCTTTCACAGCCTAAAACAAAATGAGGACATGACGACTAAACACACAAAGAGTCAGTGTTCCTGTCTTCTAAGTTATACTGTTGTAGTAAAAGAAAGCTAAAACCTCCACAGTAATGGACAGGGATCTATTTTCCTAGAAGTTAAACCATGTAAACTCATAAGCAGAAGCTTACGTGGGCAATACATGTGTTTGAAGTAGATAAAAACATAGAATTTAGTGATCATTAAGATACACTTTATATTTTGAGGGGTAGTTAGTTCTATCAAATACCAGGGGTAATTTCCTTACATGATGGTATGCAGAAACTAGTAATGGTAATAGTGATTGTTGAAGATTTCACGTTTGTTTTAAGACGGTGAAAATGCATTTTATCTATGCACAGGACTTAAGTGAGACATGTATTATAACAGAAGAAATTGACAGTAAATGTGTAGTAACCTGTTGGAAGGATGAACTGGATCTCTCGCTCACTTCTGGGTCTCCTGAAGGCTGAGTCGGGATCATGCAACTTGGTGTCTGCAACGAAGTACAATAATAATCTGTCAGAAATATTCAGAATTATAATATGGATCCTATCTAGTGAACAAACTGATGATCCTAACTATTTCAGTTAAAAGACCCCCCCAAATTCTATCACAATCACCTTTGGGCTGAGACTCATTGCTGAAGTCAAGGGCTGCATCAACTTTGCATTTAAGGAACACAAATTGCAGTAAAAATAGCTAATGAGAGGACCTGGACTTATCATCCAAGACTCTATGGAAATGGTTAAAACTGTACAATATCTGCTACCCACAATATGAGGACAATGTAAAACACACACACACACACTACACGTTGAAACATACAATATCAGGACTTCATCTGAAACACAGTTCAATCTTTCACAGCCTAAAACAAAATGAGGACATGACGACTAAACACACACTATACGTGTCTCATCATACAATATCAGGACTTCATCTGAAACACAGTTCAATCTTTCACAGCTTAAAACAAAATGAGGACATGACGACTAAACACACAAAGAGTCAGTGTTCCTGTCTTCTAAGTTATACTGTTGTAGTAAAAGAAAGCTAAAACCTCCACAGTAATGGACAGGGATCTACTTTCCTAGAAGTTAAACCATGTAAACTCATAAGCAGAAGCTTACCTGGGCAATACATGTGTTTGAAGTAGATAAAAACATAGAATTTAGTGATCATTAAGATACACTTTATATTTTGAGGGGTAGTTAGTTCTATCAAATACCAGGGGTAATTTCCTTACACGATGGTATGCAGAAACTAGTAATGGTAATAGTGATTGTTGAAGATTTCACGTTTGTTTTAAGACGGTGAAAATGCATTTTATCTATGCACAGGACTTAAGTGAGACATGTATTATAACAGAAGAAATTGACAGTAAATGTGTAGTAACCTGTTGGAAGGATGAACTGGATCTCTCGCTCACTTCTGGGTCTCCTGAAGGCTGAGTCGGGATCATGCCACTTGGTGTCTGCAACGAAGTACAATAATAATCTGTCAGAAATATTCAGAATTATAATATGGATCCTATCTAGTGAACAAACTGATGATCCTAACTATTTCAGTTAAAAGACCCCCCCCCCCCCCAAAATTCTATCATTATCACCTTTGGGCTGAGACTCATTGCTGAAGTCAAGGGCTGCATCAACTTTGCATTTAAGGAACACAAATTGCAGTAAAAATAGCTAATGAGAGGACCTGGACTTATCATCCAAGACTCTATGGAAATGGTTAAAACTGTACAATATCTGCTACCCACAATATGAGGACAATGTAAAACACACACACACACACTACACGTTGAAACATACAATATCAGGACTTCTTCTGAAACACAGTTCAATCTTTCACAGCCTAAAACAAAATGAGGACATGACGACTAAACACACAAAGAGTCAGTGTTCCTGTCTTCTAAGTTATACTGTTGTAGTAAAAGAAAGCTAAAACCTCCACAGTAATGGACAGGGATCTACTTTCCTAGAAGTTAAACCATGTAAACTCATAAGCAGAAGCTTACGTGGGCAATACATGTGTTTGAAGTAGATAAAAACATAGAATTTAGTGATCATTAAGATACACTTTATATTTTGAGGGGTAGTTAGTTCTATCAAATACCAGGGGTAATTTCCTTACATGATGGTATGCAGAAACTAGTAATGGTAATAGTGATTGTTGAAGATTTCACGTTTGTTTTAAGACGGTGAAAATGCATTTTATCTATGCACAGGACTTAAGTGAGACATGTATTATAACAGAAGAAATTGACAGTAAATGTGTAGTAACCTGTTGGAAGGATGAACTGGATCTCTCGCTCACTTCTGGGTCTCCTGAAGGCTGAGTCGGGATCATGCCACTTGGTGTCTGCAACGAAGTACAATAATAATCTGTCAGAAATATTCTGAATTATAATATGGATCCTATCTAGTGAACAAACTGATGATCCTAACTATTTCAGTTAAAAGACCCCCCCAAATTCTATCACAATCACCTTTGGGCTGAGACTCATTGCTGAAGTCAAGGGCTGCATCAACTTTGCATTTAAGGAACACAAATTGCAGTAAAAATAGCTAATGAGAGGACCTGGACTTATCATCCAAGACTCTATGGAAATGGTTAAAACTGTACAATATCTGCTACCCACAATATGAGGACAATGTAAAACACACACACACACACTACACGTTGAAACATACAATATCAGGACTTCATCTGAAACACAGTTCAATCTTTCACAGCCTAAAACAAAATGAGGACATGACGACTAAACACACACTATACGTGTCTCATCATACAATATCAGGACTTCATCTGAAACACAGTTCAATCTTTCACAGCTTAAAACAAAATGAGGACATGACGACTAAACACACAAAGAGTCAGTGTTCCTGTCTTCTAAGTTATACTGTTGTAGTAAAAGAAAGCTAAAACCTCCACAGTAATGGACAGGGATCTACTTTCCTAGAAGTTAAACCATGTAAACTCATAAGCAGAAGCTTACCTGGGCAATACATGTGTTTGAAGTAGATAAAAACATAGAATTTAGTGATCATTAAGATACACTTTATATTTTGAGGGGTAGTTAGTTCTATCAAATACCAGGGGTAATTTCCTTACACGATGGTATGCAGAAACTAGTAATGGTAATAGTGATTGTTGAAGATTTCACGTTTGTTTTAAGACGGTGAAAATGCATTTTATCTATGCACAGGACTTAAGTGAGACATGTATTATAACAGAAGAAATTGACAGTAAATGTGTAGTAACCTGTTGGAAGGATGAACTGGATCTCTCGCTCACTTCTGGGTCTCCTGAAGGCTGAGTCGGGATCATGCCACTTGGTGTCTGCAACGAAGTACAATAATAATCTGTCAGAAATATTCAGAATTATAATATGGATCCTATCTAGTGAACAAACTGATGATCCTAACTATTTCAGTTAAAAGACCCCCCCCCCCCCCAAAATTCTATCATTATCACCTTTGGGCTGAGACTCATTGCTGAAGTCAAGGGCTGCATCAACTTTGCATTTAAGGAACACAAATTGCAGTAAAAATAGCTAATGAGAGGACCTGGACTTATCATCCAAGACTCTATGGAAATGGTTAAAACTGTACAATATCTGCTACCCACAATATGAGGACAATGTAAAACACACACACACACACTACACGTTGAAACATACAATATCAGGACTTCTTCTGAAACACAGTTCAATCTTTCACAGCCTAAAACAAAATGAGGACATGACGACTAAACACACAAAGAGTCAGTGTTCCTGTCTTCTAAGTTATACTGTTGTAGTAAAAGAAAGCTAAAACCTCCACAGTAATGGACAGGGATCTATTTTCCTAGAAGTTAAACCATGTAAACTCATAAGCAGAAGCTTACGTGGGCAATACATGTGTTTGAAGTAGATAAAAACATAGAATTTAGTGATCATTAAGATACACTTTATATTTTGAGGGGTAGTTAGTTCTATCAAATACCAGGGGTAATTTCCTTACATGATGGTATGCAGAAACTAGTAATGGTAATAGTGATTGTTGAAGATTTCACGTTTGTTTTAAGACGGTGAAAATGCATTTTATCTATGCACAGGACTTAAGTGAGACATGTATTATAACAGAAGAAATTGACAGTAAATGTGTAGTAACCTGTTGGAAGGATGAACTGGATCTCTCGCTCACTTCTGGGTCTCCTGAAGGCTGAGTCGGGATCATGCCACTTGGTGTCTGCAACGAAGTACAATAATAATCTGTCAGAAATATTCAGAATTATAATATGGATCCTATCTAGTGAACAAACTGATGATCCTAACTATTTCAGTTAAAAGACCCCCCCCCCCCCCAAAATTCTATCATTATCACCTTTGGGCTGAGACTCATTGCTGAAGTCAAGGGCTGCATCAACTTTGCATTTAAGGAACACAAATTGCAGTAAAAATAGCTAATGAGAGGACCTGGACTTATCATCCAAGACTCTATGGAAATGGTTAAAACTGTACAATATCTGCTACCCACAATATGAGGACAATGTAAAACACACACACACACACTACACGTTGAAACATACAATATCAGGACTTCATCTGAAACACAGTTCAATCTTTCACAGCCTAAAACAAAATGAGGACATGACGACTAAACACACAAAGAGTCAGTGTTCCTGTCTTCTAAGTTATACTGTTGTAGTAAAAGAAAGCTAAAACCTCCACAGTAATGGACAGGGATCTACTTTCCTAGAAGTTAAACCATGTAAACTCATAAGCAGAAGCTTACGTGGGCAATACATGTGTTTGAAGTAGATAAAAACATAGAATTTAGTGATCATTAAGATACACTTTATATTTTGAGGGGTAGTTAGTTCTATCAAATACCAGGGGTAATTTCCTTACACGATGGTATGCAGAAACTAGTAATGGTAATAGTGATTGTTGAAGATTTCACGTTTGTTTTAAGACGGTGAAAATGCATTTTATCTATGCACAGGACTTAAGTGAGACATGTATTATAACAGAAGAAATTGACAGTAAATGTGTAGTAACCTGTTGGAAGGATGAACTGGATCTCTCGCTCACTTCTGGGTCTCCTGAAGGCTGAGTCGGGATCATGCCACTTGGTGTCTGCAACGAAGTACAATAATAATCTGTCAGAAATATTCAGAATTATAATATGGATCCTATCTAGTGAACAAACTGATGATCCTAACTATTTCAGTTAAAAGACCCCCCCAAATTCTATCACAATCACCTTTGGGCTGAGACTCATTGCTGAAGTCAAGGGCTGCATCAACTTTGCATTTAAGGAACACAAATTGCAGTAAAAATAGCTAATGAGAGGACCTGGACTTATCATCCAAGACTCTATGGAAATGGTTAAAACTGTACAATATCTGCTACCCACAATATGAGGACAATGTAAAACACACACACACACACACACTACACGTTGAAACATACAATATCAGGACTTCATCTGAAACACAGTTCAATCTTTCACAGCCTAAAACAAAATGAGGACATGACGACTAAACACACACTATACGTGTCTCATCATACAATATCAGGACTTCATCTGAAACACAGTTCAATCTTTCACAGCCTAAAACAAAATGAGGACATGACGACTAAACACACACTACACGTGTCTCATCATACAATATCAGGACTTCATCTGAAACACAGTTCAATTTTTAACAGCCTAAAACAAAATGAGGACATGACGACTAAACACACACTACACGTGTCTCATCATACAATATCAGGACTTCATCTGAAACACAGTTCAATCTTTCACAGCCTAAAACAAAATGAGGACATGACGACTAAACACACAAAGAGTCAGTGTTCCTGTCTTCTAAGTTATACTGTTGTAGTAAAATAAAGCTAAAACCTCCACAGTAATGGACAGGGATCTATTTTCCTAGAAGTTAAACCATGTAAACTCATAAGCAGAAGCTTACGTGGGCAATACATGTGTTTGAAGTAGATAAAAACATAGAATTTAGTGATCATTAAGATACACTTTATATTTTGAGGGGTAGTTAGTTCTATCAAATACCAGGGGTAATTTCCTTACATGATGGTATGCAGAAACTAGTAATGGTAATAGTGATTGTTGAAGATTTCACGTTTGTTTTAAGACGGTGAAAATGCATTTTATCTATGCACAGGACTTAAGTGAGACATGTATTATAACAAAAGAAATTGACAGTAAATGTGTAGTAACCTGTTGGAAGGATGAACTGGATCTCTCGCTCACTTCTGGGTCTCCTGAAGGCTGAGTCGGGATCATGCCACTTGGTGTCTGCAACGAAGTACAATAATAATCTGTCAGAAATATTCAGAATTATAATATGGATCCTATCTAGTGAACAAACTGATGATCCTAACTATTTCAGTTAAAAGACCCCCCCCCCCCCCCAAATTCTATCATTATCACCTTTGGGCTGAGACTCATTGCTGAAGTCAAGGGCTGCATCAACTTTGCATTTAAGGAACACAAATTGCAGTAAAAATAGCTAATGAGAGGACCTGGACTTATCATCCAAGACTCTATGGAAATGGTTAAAACTGTACAATATCTGCTACCCACAATATGAGGACAATGTAAAACACACACACACACACACACACACACTACACGTTGAAAGATACAATATCAGGACTTCATCTGAAACACAGTTCAATTTTTAACAGCCTAAAACAAAATGAGGACATGACGACTAAACACACACTACACGTGTCTCATCATACAATATCAGGACTTCATCTGAAACACAGTTCAATCTTTCACAGCCTAAAACAAAATGAGGACATGACGAGTAAACACACCAAGAGTCAGTGTTCCTGTCTTCTAAGTTATACTGTTGTAGTAAAAGAAAGCTAAAACCTCCACAGTAATGGACAGGGATCTACTTTCCTAGAAGTTAAACCATGTAAACTCATAAGCAGAAGCTTACGTGGGCAATACATGTGTTTGAAGTAGATAAAAACATAGAATTTAGTGATCATTAAGATACACTTTATATTTTGAGGGGTAGTTAGTTCTATCAAATACCAGGGGTAATTTCCTTACACGATGGTATGCAGAAACTAGTAATGGTAATAGTGATTGTTGAAGATTTCACGTTTGTTTTAAGACGGTGAAAATGCATTTTATCTATGCACAGGACTTAAGTGAGACATGTATTATAACAGAAGAAATTGACAGTAAATGTGTAGTAACCTGTTGGAAGGATGAACTGGATCTCTCGCTCACTTCTGGGTCTCCTGAAGGCTGAGTCGGGATCATGCCACTTGGTGTCTGCAACGAAGTACAATAATAATCTGTCAGAAATATTCAGAATTATAATATGGATCCTATCTAGTGAACAAACTGATGATCCTAACTATTTCAGTTAAAAGACCCCCCCCCCCCCCCCAAATTCTATCATTATCACCTTTGGGCTGAGACTCATTGCTGAAGTCAAGGGCTGCATCAACTTTGCATTTAAGGAACACAAATTGCAGTAAAAATAGCTAATGAGAGGACCTGGACTTATCATCCAAGACTCTATGGAAATGGTTAAAACTGTACAATATCTGCTACCCACAATATGAGGACAATGTAAAACACACACACACACACACACACACACTACACGTTGAAACATACAATATCAGGACTTCATCTGAAACACAGTTCAATTTTTAACAGCCTAAAACAAAATGAGGACATGACGACTAAACACACACTACACGTGTCTCATCATACAATATCAGGACTTCATCTGAAACACAGTTCAATCTTTCACAGCCTAAAACAAAATGAGGACATGACGAGTAAACACACCAAGAGTCAGTGTTCCTGTCTTCTAAGTTATACTGTTGTAGTAAAAGAAAGCTAAAACCTCCACAGTAATGGACAGGGATCTACTTTCCTAGAAGTTAAACCATGTAAACTCATAAGCAGAAGCTTACGTGGGCAATACATGTGTTTGAAGTAGATAAAAACATAGAATTTAGTGATCATTAAGATACACTTTATATTTTGAGGGGTAGTTAGTTCTATCAAATACCAGGGGTAATTTCCTTACACGATGGTATGCAGAAACTAGTAATGGTAATAGTGATTGTTGAAGATTTCACGTTTGTTTTAAGACGGTGAAAATGCATTTTATCTATGCACAGGACTTAAGTGAGACATGTATTATAACAGAAGAAATTGACAGTAAATGTGTAGTAACCTGTTGGAAGGATGAACTGGATCTCTCGCTCACTTCTGGGTCTCCTGAAGGCTGAGTCGGGATCATGCCACTTGGTGTCTGCAACGAAGTACAATAATAATCTGTCAGAAATATTCAGAATTATAATATGGATCCTATCTAGTGAACAAACTGATGATCCTAACTATTTCAGTTAAAAGACCCCCCCCCCCCCCAAATTCTATCATAATCACCTTTGGGCTGAGACTCATTGCTGAAGTCAAGGGCTGCATCAACTTTGCATTTAAGGAACACAAATTGCAGTAAAAATAGCTAATGAGAGGACCTGGACTTATCATCCAAGACTCTATGGAAATGGTTAAAACTGTACAATATCTGCTACCCACAATATGAGGACAATGTAAAACACACACACACACACACACACACTACACGTTGAAACATACAATATCAGGACTTCATCTGAAACACAGTTCAATTTTTAACAGCCTAAAACAAAATGAGGACATGACGACTAAACACACACTACACGTGTCTCATCATACAATATCAGGACTTCATCTGAAACACAGTTCAATCTTTCACACCCTAAAACAAAATGAGGACATGACGACTAAACACACAAAGAGTCAGTGTTCCTGTCTTCTAAGTTATACTGTTGTAGTAAAAGAAAGCTAAAACCTCCACAGTAATGGACAGGGATCTACTTTCCTAGAAGTTAAACCATGTAAACTCATAAGCAGAAGCTTACGTGGGCAATACATGTGTTTGAAGTAGATAAAAACATAGAATTTAGTGATCATTAAGATACACTTTATATTTTGAGGGGTAGTTAGTTCTATCAAATACCAGGGGTAATTTCCTTACACGATGGTATGCAGAAACTAGTAATGGTAATAGTGATTGTTGAAGATTTCACGTTTGTTTTAAGACGGTGAAAATGCATTTTATCTATGCACAGGACTTAAGTGAGACATGTATTATAACAGAAGAAATTGACAGTAAATGTGTAGTAACCTGTTGGAAGGATGAACTGGATCTCTCGCTCACTTCTGGGTCTCCTGAAGGCTGAGTCGGGATCATGCCACTTGGTGTCTGCAACGAAATACAATAATAATCTGTCAGAAATATATTGTACTATAATACAACAATAAGTTTTAATTTAAAAAGTATCAATGTATAATAGACAGAGCCCTTTTCTACCTTCACTTCTTTTATTCAAGCAATTAGTATTTTTAGTTTTTTTTGTTTTAAAGAATCTTTCCTTCGTTGCATGCAAGCACACCTCATGGTGCATAATTAACTAAACATAGTGTATACAATTTCATCAGTAAAGTAATTCCACAGGAAGATATTGAGGGGGCGCATACAGTCTTGAAGGGGAATGTATTTATCTAATCATATTTTAACAGATCCTATGTCATATGATCTATCAAGAGGTCTTACTTACCAGCTTACGCCATGGCCATTGAGAATCTCCATAATCATAGGTTATTTCCGTCTCTGCTTGGATGTTTTCAATTGCAAATAAGCAAAGATGAGGTTTACCCTGGACTGTCAACTTTTTCATTTTACAATTTGATGATTTGTGGCAATCATTCACCAGCCTTCCCAACGAGCCATCTTCGCGGGACGCATCTATGCTAAAGTAGAAGTAAACAAAATGTTTTTCCACAAAAAAACACACGGCTTTAGAGAATAACTGAGCTTGTAAAGGTCATGACTTACCACCATGTGTCATTGTTCCACTCAAACTCAAACAAGAAAGCATTTTGTTTTTCTGTATACTTCTTCTGCCTCTTGTCCTGTTCATATTGTGATATTAACTCCCCATGGTACTCCACGACAAACGATCCCTTTTCAATTGGTGTGCAGGTAAATACACCACGTCCTGAGTAAAAGTTAATAAAATAGTGTCAAGTTATGCATACAAAATTACAGTTAAGAATCGCTATTAATGAGTTATTGACTAACTAAAAAATAAACAAACATCAGACTTTAAAATAAAATGTAAAAACTTAAAATAAATAATATATGAGTAGTAATGTTGCACAATGGCAGGTTGTCAGCTAATGTTGTGGGTAACAAACAGCTTCAGCAGAAATAAGCGCAACAGAAAAAGCTTCAGTCTATAGGTGAAATATTGAGCATAGTGTGTGCATCTGATAGTAAGGAAAATATTTAGCCAAGGAGACAAACAGTTCAGCTAAGAAAGCATTAACACCATTAAACACATAATCTACAGTAGGTGGGAAGCAACAGTACAATGCAGCTCAGTGGTAATGATTTAACAAGGCCAAATGTAATAAACTGAACACACATGCACAGAGAAAACTTTGACAATGGGTTTTGCGTTTTTCACTTTAACTGGTAACTGTCACATAATTCTGTTATATTTAAGTTTCGATCACATATGACGCACCTTTAAAGTCACTGATCCACTTGACCTTTAAACAAGGTTTGTCACCTCCAGATAAAATGAACTGAATAGCCTCAGCCTCAGGACTAAGTCTGGTTCTCCTTTTTGACATGCTCTTTGGCCATGTGCTCCTCAATTAGCAAACATCTACATAGACAAAAAGTCAGCAAGACAAGTACCAAAAAAGACCCATACTTGAATAAAATAGGTATAGCGTATACATGGTATTACTCTGACTATAGAAAGAACGCAACGTTAGCTTAACGTTACTCATGTTCTCACCAATGCATGTCATTAGCATTAGCTTATTAGGCTAATTGATCGATGCTAACACGTGCAACTGCAGCTACAACAGTGTAAGGCAAAGCGTAAATTTCTGT
>CM042328.1:1910678-1923178 GCA_023566125.1 Zingel zingel | reverse complement strand
ATGATCAACAGTCTCAGCCCCTCCCCAAGACCCTCTATAGACCTAAAATCGTCAGACACAAAGACTAACAAAATGGTGGGTCTAATTTGTAGGTGCTAATTATTTGGCAAAAATAGTTAAAATGCTTTTATATTATTGTGTTTGCTACTGTGATTGTAATGTGTGCTTTTTTTCTTCCCAGAGGGTCTAGAGATGTGTCATTCGTCCGGCAGAAAGACACCTAACACCCCTGTGTTATTTGACCCCCTGACGGTCTTCGGCTCTCCTCAATCCCTTTCATCATCATCATCATCAACAACCCCCACTCTAAGCCCGGAACACTTCCTGGCACCGCCGCCTATGACCCCTCCTCTGCCTCCCTCTCTATTGATATGCTCCCCGCCGCGTCAAACACATGCATATCCATCTACCCCCTCAACGTATGCTGTATTACAACAGGATGATGTCGGGGCTTGTTCGGACACTGTGACGCATGATCAGCCGGACGGCGTGGTGTCATCGTTGTTTATAGATAGCGTTAAAACAGCGTCTCTACATCTTCTTAACATTGTTCTTTACCAGTATTTGGAGGAGCGGTGTTATGGCTGTCAGATCAATCATCCGAGCCAGAAACAGCATGACTGTATAGAAGGACTACCAGAACACTTCTACGCTGTCCACTTTGAACAAATTATGAAAAGACTATTGACTGATAAATTCATCGGAGTTGTGCAGCGTTTTCTGTCCTTTAAACATCTCAAGGCCGGTGAGGGTAGAATCCTCGGAGTATCAGAAACAGTTTTGCACGAGTTGAAAACGGTTGAAGATGTCACGACTAAAATCAGTGCTATGTATGACTCTATGATAGGTGATGATGTGGTTAAAATAGCCGAAATTAGAGAGATTAGTGACTATTGGAGGGATTTATATGGTAGAAAGAACTAACAGGGTGAAAATATGGGGAATTGTTTATGCGTGATGTATAATCATATCAGTGAGCGATATCACATATCACGTATATCTGATATTTTAGATCAAGCCATTGCTAATAACGTGAATGATGTTACAAAATACCAATGTAAGAGTGTTGCTGTAGATCGTACAGATGTGTGTAGGTTAGAAAAATTGATGGTGCTTGTAAGAAGACAACATAGCGCCACTCCTTGGGAGGATCTGTTACAGATGTTGTTATCAATGTTAATGACACGAGAGAGTATAGTGGAAACATTTTGTGATGTCATAGCTAACATTACACACGATTTTAAGATGTTAAAAGTTTATCACCTGCTTACTATGTATACAATGCTTGTAGATACAGTGAGTTTGTATGTGAAAGAAAAACACTATACCGACGTCTTACAGGATTTGCAAAAACTACATATATTCATAATCAGTAAAAGCAATGTATCCGTATTAGTCAAGATGCTATCTATGATAGAAGCGGTTTCGCTGTCTTCATGACTTTCGTATGTATGAATGCGTTTGGTTGTTTTGTGAAATAAAAAAAAGGATGACATAACACTATCGTGATCACTTGTGTTTTAACGAATCATGGAGAAGGTTATGCAAAAAATATACTACGATCCTGCCCACCCAGGGGCTCTAGGAGGTGTACACAAACTTCGTGATTCCGTCAAAGAATGTACTGGGTTGTCTCCGTCGATCCCCGCTGTTAAAAAGTTTCTCTGGCGGCAGGATGCGTACACTCTACATGCACCTGTCTTGAAACATTTCCCCAGAAACAGGGTGATTGTTAACGGTATCGATAAACAATTTCAGGCTGATTTGGTCGATATGACAGAATATTCTACGGAAAACGATAATGTGCAATATTTATTGACATGCATTGATGTGTTTTCTAAATATGCATGGGTAATATGTCTTAAAAACAAAACGGGTCCCGTTGTCACAAGTGCCTTTAAAGAAATATTGGAACAAGGACGCGTACCTCTGAAACTTCAAACAGATGCCGGAAAAGAGTTTTATAATAAGGTTTTTCAAAAATTGATGACTCTATATAAAATTCACCATTTTTCCACAACGAACGAAACAAAAGCAAGTGTTGTTGAGCGTTTCAACCGGACTTTCAAAACCAGAATGTGGAGATACTTAACGGCTGTTAACTCACGTCGCTATATTGATGTGGTACAAGACATGGTCACTGCTTACAACTCTGCATACCATAGTTCAATAAAAATGGCTCCAACCGCTGTGTGTAAAGACAATGAGAAAACAGTCTTTAACACTCTGTACAAACTGAAACCGCAGGGAATGGTACTGTTTAAATTTCAGACGGGCGACACCGTTAGGATATCAAAGCACAGAGGTGTGTTTCGCAAAGGTTACGAACAATCCTTTACAGATGAGTTTTTTACAATATCAAAACGTATAGGCAGGACTCCTCCCGTTTATATACTAAAAGACAATAGCGGAGAGACCTTGACAGGGACTTTTTACAAAGCAGAGTTACAGGCTGTAATTATAGACAAAAACAAAGTGTTTAAAATTGAGAAAGTGCTGGATAGAAAGAAAACGGGTCGTAAAAATCTAGTACTTGTGAAATGGTTAGGATGGCCCGAGAAATTCAATTCATGGGTCTCTGAAAAAGACATAATTGATGTAAGATAATAGAGCCGGACATGCTCTTAAAACTAGTCATTGTGATTTGTTAGCGAAAGGTGACGGAGCTATGAATAAGAACGGGTTTTTTGTTACGCTGCCTAGTAATGCATCGTCCATAGTGTATCCAAATAATAAGATTTGGCAGTTCAGAACAAAACTAGCAAAACCGCTCATATTACATCAGGCGTATGAAGTCGGCCTTATCGAAATACAATATCCCCGGGTGTGGAATAGTTTCAGTGAGAGCGATGCCAAGATTGAATTCTTCGACACAAAAACGAAACTGCTCAATAAGCTAAGGCTAACAGTTGGCTCTTATAACACGATCGACAGCCTTGTTAAAGAATATAATATGAAATGTGCGTCTAACCCAATCCTTTCACACATAACGATGAGTCACAACCATATCACTAATAAGATATTTTTCACGGGAGGAGATGGATGGCATATTGTGTTTAAGGGACGTCTGGCCGAAATTCTAGGGTTCATTCCAGACACTGTGTTCGAAATCCACGTTGGACCCCATTTAAAATGTATAGCTCCGCACCCTGCCGACATTCACGGCGGCCGTTATAATATATTTATTTATAGTGACATTGTGGACTACCAGCTAGTCGGCGATAGTCATGTACCCCTGCTGCGGTGTATAAATATCTCCGATGAGGTCAAACGTATGCCCACTCTGAGTTACGACAACCCTCACTACACATCGTTGTCACGCTCCGCTATTACAGACATTCAAATAGATCTACGAGACGACCAGAACCAGCACATACCTTTCTCATACGGAAAAGTAATTGTCAAACTACATTTTAGACCTGTGAAACAACATTAAAAATGCGGAAAGCGTACACTGCTGATGATGGAAGGTATATGTCCTACTATATGAACCAAGCCGGTGGAGACCTGCCCGGTTTCATAGGAACCCCCTCGCAATACGGGTCTGGTTTAGGGGGCGTGTTCCGAACCCTATTTCGAATGGCTGTCCCTCTTTTAAAAAAGGGTTTTAATCTAGCCAAACCTCACCTGAAAACAGCCGCCACAGGTATTATAGGAGATGTTGTGTCTAATGTCAGGAATGCCGTAGCATCCAGGCAGCAGGGAAAAGGTCTCATGGTGTACAGGCGCAAAGCATTAAAAAGAAGCCCTTCAGGATGTGGGCGTAACCAGGGTGTGAAAAAAAAACATAAAAACACACGCAAAAAACGAAGGGTCCTCAAAAAGAAGACATCTGTCCGTAGGCGCAGAGCTCCGAACCGACGATCATTGTTCCTGACAAAAGACATATTTTAGATTAACTTTAAGAAATTAATCATGTCATTCATTCATAATCAGTCGGAAGAGTGTGTGAAGACAGAACTGGACCTATTTACAGTCCCGTACACCCAAACATCTATCGAAAAATCAACATTTCTAGAAGTACCGCCCATGTCCTCTCTAACAGACAGCGGGCCTATAGAGTTTTTCATATCTGCTAGTGGAGAAGACTATCTAGATCTGAACGATTCGTATCTGTACACACGTGTGAGGATTACAAATCCTGACGGCACATTGCTGGCTAATGCCGCTGATGTGGGTTTTATAAACTATCCTGGGTGCAGTCTTTTTTCCCAAGTAGATATAATGTTAGGGGATAGGTTGATTAGCCAATCTTCAAATACGTATCCGTACAGAGGGATTATTGAATGTTTGCTAAACTATGGAAAAGAAACACTGGATACACAGTTCAGCACAGGCCTGTTCTGTAAAGACACCGGTGGAAAAATGGAGGAGACATCTATTACAGGAGATAATTTGGGGTTAGAGCAACGGGGTACATACACCGGTGAAAGCCGTATTGTGGAATTAATATCACCAATACATGCTGACTTGTTTTTTCAAGAAAAACTTTTGATAAATGGTTTGGACATCTCGCTAAAATTCATCAGGTCAAAAGATGACTTTGTACTAATGACCCCAGGAAATGTTCAATTCACAGTGAAAATAATGTCTGCTAGTCTGTTTGTAAAGAAGATATCAGTGTCTCCTACTGTGAGACTAGCTCATAGTAGAGCTCTACAGCATACTAATGCCAAATATTCTATTGACAGAGTAGCCATAAAAACATTTTCCATTCCGGCAGGTACGAGGGTCTGTAGCCAAGAGAATTTATTTATTGGGCAGATACCAAAATTCGTAGTCTTGGCTTTTGTTGATAACGAAGCATACACAGGCTCATATGCTCGTAACCCTTTTAATTTCGGGCACTATGACACTGAGTTTATAGGCCTATACGCCGACGGACAGCCTCACCCTGCACGACCTTTTCAACCCCTTTTTCAAAGAGGACAATATGTACGAGAATATTATCAGCTGGTGGAATCAACAGGTCGTCATTTAAAAGATCGATCACTGTCCATAACACGCTCCGATTTCGGGGCTGGGTATACACTCTTTTGTTTCAATTTGGAACCGGATGGTGGTGGGTCAGGAAACGTCTCGCTGATTAAGAACGGCAACGTTCGCTTGGAAGCACGCTTCAGAAACCCACTACCACGTACGGTGACCCTTATCTGCTATTCCGTTTTTGATTCTGTAATTGAAATATCTAACCAAAGGCAAGTCCTATTGGACCACTACTAAAGATGAATACAATAGAACTCACTAGTGTTCTTAGAAAAAGAACGACTAGAGACACAAATTTCTTAGGAGTAAGGCCGTGTGATCAACTGCCAAAAACCGTCGTTTGTAAATTACCTGCTATGCTAGTTGTAAATACTGACCCTAGCGATAAACCGGGTCAACATTGGCTCGGTATTTACATTACAGAGAACAAGCATGGTTTGTTTTTTGATAGTTTCGGACACCCCCCTAGCTTTTTTCCTCAAGAAATCAACCATTTCCTCTTAAAAAACTGCGTGGAGATGTACCATTCTGCTATCCAAGTGCAAAATAATCATTCTACAACATGTGGTCAGCACTGCGTTTTCTTTTTATGGCATATCCAGAAAAAAATTCCTTATTCAAAAGTTTTGAACATGTATGGTCCTAATCTTGTATGCAACGACACGATGGTCACCCATTTTGTTAGCAGAATACATCCATACGTGTGTCACGATCAGAATTTTAAATGTGTACAATGTTCATGCGCTACCTACAGATAAAAAAAAAAGTATTGTGTAATGTTTTTCAATAAAGAATGTGGAATATATTGATCTTACAATGTCTTACTGTTTTATTCCTTTTATTACTTTGTAGAGCTATACAGAAAAAATGCATTCATCAGATAAAATTAATATAAAAAAAAACATTCATTTAATGTTACAGGTTACATTCAACACTGTCTTTTCACATTCTTGAATAAAGAAAATACCCCTCAATAGAAAATATAAAAATAGGTTAAAAAGGAAAATATAAAATTAAATGTAAACACATTCATTTAGTGTTACTGGTTACATTCAACACTGTCTTTTCTTGTTAGTCGCATCATTGAATAAAGAAAATACCCCCTCAATCGAAAAATAATAAAAACAGATTAAAAAAGGAAAATACACAATTATTGTAAATCACAGTCACTACTGTTACAAGTTACATTCAACACTGTCTTTTCTTGTTTTTGTCACATTCTTGAATAAAGAAAATACCCCTCAATAGAAAAATAATAAAAATAGGTTAAAAAGGAAAATATAAAATTATTGTAATAATAATAGAAAATATAAAAATAGATTAAAAACTGGCCCAGCGAGTCTTAGTAATGGCGGGTGTAATACTAATGGGTCTAGGAGTACTAGTTGCTCGTAAATCAGACGATGTGCTATGTATAAAGGAAGGGGGCATTCTTATTTCTCTACGCATGCGCGGGGTACGTAAATCAGACATTGACGATTGTGTATTAGTTTCATCCCGTTCCCCTGTTTTAAATGCCTCAATAGAGCGGCGTACCATCGTGTTTGGGATCACGGATAGTGGCACATTTAAGCTGGCTAACGTTTTTAAAAATATGTTCCACCCTTTTGGTCTTGAACGATCTGAAACATTATTATGCGTTGTTACACTTTTCAGTAGATCATACAGATGACTACCTGGCACAGGCTTATCTTCAACAACGATTTCTCCGTTGTTTGACCACGCAATCTTATTATTACGGGATAACGAAGTGATTATGTATTCAGCGTTGCGTTTATTCCTGGAGGGCATATGTGCCAATACTTCTGCTCTTATCATATCGTCTTGTGCGATAGCGTCTTGTGACTCAGACATTGAGGCGTCATCCTTTGAGGATTCGTCAGGCAGTGATAATGTAATCACACTTTTCTCACGCTCCCCCTGTCTCGCCAAGGCTAGGTATCGCTGCAGAATACTTGAATATTTTTTAGCTTTTTCATATACATTGATGTCAGGTTGTTTCAATATTTCACTCATGGCTCGATCCAATTCACTTTGTACAGACTGTCGCAGAGATACATTTGAGGAGTCAGTTGTTTGAGGCGGCTGTAATGTCGCTAATTGATTTTGAGGAACCAGAAACATTTTCTGAGTGTGTTCCATTTCAATTCCTGTTGATAAGACTTGCTATGAACGGGATTGCGGCGCCAAGTAGAGGCAATAGAAACCCACCTGTTTGGTTGATTGTCTTTTTTTTTTTTAAATGTTTGATTTTTTTATCAGCTATTAGTCTAATCACTTTCTTCTTCTTCTTTAACAGCTTGTACTGAATATTAGACAGTGGTATGTTACCTCTTAACACATTCAAAGCTATTTCACAAAGCGCATTAATAAAGTCTGGACTGGCATTGCTCACAATAACACCTCTTGCTCTGGGTGATGCCTTATGTAGCATGTCTAACATTGTAAAATTCCGTTCCATTCGGTTTGACATTATTACACTTTTTTTTTCCTCGGAATGTATACAACCTGCTGAGGCGATAGCAGCGCGGATCTGAGTCTTAAAATATCGGGGGTTGTGGCTTTATAATCTATCAACAGATATCCGTATGGGGAACTTGTGGCATCGTCGAAAGCCTCTAAAAAATATTTAGTATTTCCGGGGAACATTTGTCGTGCCAGTAAGCTTATCTGATGCTGATCTCTAGCATTTTTGAAAAGAATTATATAATTTGTGTTCAAACTGATTGTACGACTCGCTTTACCTTGAATGAACAGATTCTGCACTAGATATATACAACTAATATTTCTGTGATGGACATACTGTGTAAAAATTTTTTGAACTTCCAAATTATCACTGGCTCGATCCATTAAATCATCAATCACTAACAGATTATTCTTAGCAGGTGGAAGAAGCGCATCGTCACAGAACGATTCAGGGAGTCCTTCCACAAAATTTATATTCACCGTTTTAAGCAATTGATCGTATATTGACTGCCAGCATGAATAGATGTATACAATGTTATCTATTTTTTGTGAAATAACAGAGGCCATGTTTTCAATAATGTCTTTGACAAAACATGTTTTCCCGCAATTAGAGGGCCCACTAATAATGACGCTGAAAGGGTGTTGTAGCCTGCCATCAAATTCTGCAACATGCCTGATGTTATTACTAGTAGCCATAAGGAACCGTTGTATAGTCGCGGAACACGCGTCGCTTGTTGTAAACAACCTGTACTTTCCGCGTCAGCGTGTCGTTTTTGAGATGAAACTGTTTTTTGTCGCGTTTTATTGTGAATGCATTTGTGGTCAGACGGTTAGGAGGTTGCTGATTGGTCACAAATGCTTGAACAAGACCAATTAAAGATTCATGTGTCACCACTTTGGCATTTTCGGCATTAAGGGTCACACCCTTGCATTTAACCTGTGTGTGGCCTTGTGCCGTCCTATAAGCATAGCATTTAGGACCCCCCGAAACAAACTCTGTTATATAGTCCTCTGTAGGGGCCCCGCAGACTTGCGCACTGTTGAGTTCATCAGTTAATTCACCAAGGTAAGGGCCGAGCGGGGGGATCCACTCATCGCCTCGGGTTGTGAAGACAATGCTGTCTGTGTCACAGTACAAAACACGTTCCTGAAGCGTATCCAGCAAATCATATAGTTCCATGCGTGCATAGGCGGTGGTCATAGCTCCTATAAAAACATTCACATCGTTTACTCTGGATACTTGACCATCTGTGTAGCGCCACTGGACAATAGCTACCTCTGGCGAGATAAATGAGAACTGTCGAACATCAAAAGTATCGCTGAACATGAGCTGTGTGAACCGGGACGGATCTGTTATGAGTTCAGCAGTCGTCATATTGTTACGCATAGCAAAGCGTCCCCACAAGTTGTTCAAAATTGATTTATTGGTATTTCTGACTGCTTTGTTAACACATATCTTGGCGGGATCCAGACGTATGCCTTCGCGTACATAGTAGCCATCTATGTATTTTTTTTTTTCGTCTTCCGTTTTGATATGCCCGGGATATCCTGAAGCCTCTTGCTTGCGTTTAAGAAATGTCTTAACATAGGCTTTAAAAAGCTGGTCCGTTTTTTCTGGGAAATGCCAAACCTCGTCGATTGCAACTATCTTATACCCTTTCGCTACGGCTTTTTGTAATTCAAACGACACCCACACCCCAGACAGCTGTCGCTCTTGGTCGCTATGCGCACACTGGGTTGTCTGATTCATCTGAACGGCACACACAGCACATAGAGGGAACATCAGTTTCCCGTTACAGTGATACGGCAGTACAGGGTGGTACAGTCCTCTGGGGGGCACCACTGTGCATTTCACAATACCAAAGTATGTGTTTATGTCATCAAAATCCTTGTGTATTATCTGAGGATGGCCTATTGGATAATCTCTTTTGGCCTGAACAGTTGGGTACAAACTTGTGAAATCGTAGTAGCGAATTTTCTCACCATTTTCTACCTTGTGGTACAGCTTCATAGCATTCGTTCGGCCTCCAAAGAGGGCTTCTCGAGGATTGAGACGCGCTGGCTTTTCATACGTTAACATGAACTCCTTAACGGCCGGGTTATTGCACACATCCTGTCGCCAATCACACTCCCACTTCACCACAACAGTTAGGCCGTACACATTTTTTAGAGCCGTCACTCTGTTATGGAACTCTATGCGCAGCTCACCCTGTGTTTTGTTTTTGGTGAGAGGGTTGATTTCCGCTTGTGCGTAGCACTTATCACAGCCATGAAAGAAGCATCCGTTAAATTCATAACATGTGTTTGTGGCTTCACAATAGCCATCTACAAAGAACGGGCCAAATGACTTTTCACCTCTGTTCAGAGCGTGTTGTATGTCAATACCCTCGCTGTTTGCAACATACTCTAACCACTGTATTGAAATGTCAGAATACGTCTTGTTTTGCCTAATGTAAGCACCCTCGTACGTCAGAGCAACTGTGTCTTTGGGTAGGAACAGAGTTTTAAACACGCCCATACAGGAGGAGGCCATTGTCGTATATGCAAACGGATCTAGACCGGTGCACTCATGGAAGGCTTCTCTGTATATCTGGCATGCTTTGCGCAAAACTGTCACATCGTTAACACAATAGGTGCGCAGCTCTTTTCGAAAGTCAAAGGGTGTGTCACAGACCGTGGCGTACCACTCGGTGAACGTTTTCTTACACTCGTCAGTCATGGCATCATAACCATATAGAGCAGGAGGTGGATGGGGGCCGATATAATTCTCATTCTCACGTGTGTGTTGAAGGCGTGGGGGAAGAACCCCTTCAGAAGATCTGAGAATCCCATGGCAGACGGGGTTTTAGACAGAGGCATTGTTATGAAACTGAATGAGTCTATCCAGCGTTGTTTGTAAGTAGAATCGTACATCAGAAGCACCCTAGAACCCCGCATAGTAATAGTTGGACAAAGTTTCTGGCTCACCATATACTCTAAAACTATGTAACTGTCAAAACCGGAGGCATTGTGTGCTATAAAAGTATAGCCTTTGTATTTCTCCCGTCTGTAGTTCTGAATGAATGAAGCGACACAGTTGGACGTTTCGTAACAGTTTTTGGCGCCATTCATATCCATAATGCACACAAAATTAGCTTCATGGCGACCCTCAGTACAACGTGTCTCAAAATCGTAAAAGAGATACTTATCACTACTTTCTTCGCGTTTGAGGGGCTGTATAAAGCATTCGTGCGTTGTGCCGACTACAGGCTCTCTACAATGTAGGCATTTTGGGACTCTACAGACGTGTGGTTTTTTAGCCGTCCGGTACGTCGTGTGACAGGACTCACAATATTTGATCCGCTCGCAGGGTATGAGACGGTGTTTCGCATCGGGTTTTTTATGGTTTTCAAAACACTGTTGCGATTTGCATATGCGTCTACAGTCTGCACATTTAATAGTTTTATTAGGGGTACAAGCAGTGTAACATACATTACAAAGAAAACCACACCGATGCTCCAGGGCAGTGCTGTAGGTCTTGTAACAACCGTCGCAAACGTACGGTGCACCGAAGAAAGACGTCTTATTTACAATGAGATAGTAATGCTCGTTATGCAAATACAACCATGCTGTTTTCACATGTGGCTCGTCGTGTGTTTTGAAGATCTGTGGTTTTTTACAACTGCCAACATGATGGAATATTACAATTTTCATTTTCAGATGTTTCTGAAATCTGTCAACATCAGAGAATGAAACCATATGCGTATCGTCAAAATCCAAATCCCTATGTAGCTGCTTTGCATAATTTATCTTTTCACACGGGGACAATCTACTGTTTACATAATGTGCCAGACAGAGAGCAAAGCAGAGATTGTCATTACCGTCGTTATTCTTGGGATTGTATAAAGCATTACCTTTTACTGACAGTATTTGATCGTAACCGATGCTTCCTAGTTTTCGACGGCCCCCGGGATTACCGCCTGACATATTACGAGCTATAGTCACAATTAATTCCAAAGCGTCATCGGTCAGAGAATTATCGTTACTTTGCATAGCTTGTGAGACTTGCTCCAGAAATGTATCTGTGTTGTAGCCGTCGTCCGAGTTCAACATTGTTTGAATAGGGACATTCACGGCAGGGCCCCTTAACTCAACATTTAAAACACTGTCCTGTGTAGCATTGTCCAAAGCCCTCTCTATTAAAACTGTTAGAGTGTTATAAACCCTTTCAGGCACACTGCCAATATCTGTCAAATCAATATTTCGTAGGTCGACATCTTGACGAAATTCAGTAGCATTAAAAAGGGGAAACTGTCGGGATGCTATGTGAGACGTCGCCTTAGAAACACGACCCTCCCCATGCTGCACACCCCCGTGAGGATTTTCTGAGGGCAGCGTCTGTGCGCGGAACGTACTCGTGGACGGTTGTGGACTGGAGCGGTCACGGGGGCTGGGACGTTTTGATGACTGCCCACGCTCCTGAGGATTGTCTGAGGGGGGCGCCTGTGCGCGGAACGTACTCGTGGACGGTTGTGGACTGGCATAAGAATCTGCACATGAGCGGTTTGTAGACACAGTTTGCCGGAATGACGTGTTCGCACAATATTCAAAAAGCTCTTCACCTTGAAACAAGGTGGTACGGTCGGAAAACCCTTGGGTTGAGCAGGGCTCGAAAAGATTGTTAGTAATATAACTACGCTCTGGTTGATTACCCAGGAATGGATCGACACCCTCGAGTATATTTATAGGAATAGTTACAGGGGTATTACTAATGCTACACCAATCATCTGACACAGTTAACGAGGGCTTGTATGTTGGTCTTTGTCTATGTATGACAGGAGTGTCTGGTATACAGTCGTCTTCGTCATTATAGTCACATTCCTCTCTACAAACGGTGTCAAGGAGTACAGCAGAACTCTGTAAAACACCTACATCATATTCAGGAACCGGCGGCGAAGCTCCCCCATTCGTCTGGTGTGTTGTATGAGACGGCGCCGATAGGTGTGTGTCTTCACGCCCTTCTAAGTCTTCTACGGATATGATCGTCTAGGGATGATAACATATTTTAG
>CM042328.1:1105000-1110000 GCA_023566125.1 Zingel zingel | reverse complement strand
CACACACACACACACACACACACACACACCACACACACACACACACACACAGACACACACACACACACACACACACATAGACACACTTTTTGGAGTTGAAATAAACCCTTAATTCACCCATTTACATGTGGAGATATGCTGGCTCTATACACGCTAAAAGTCCTGATTATTTACATGGAGTCTGGTGGAGATATGCTGGCTCTATACACGCTAAAAGTCCTGATTATTTACATGGAGTCTGGTGGAAATATGCTGGCTCTATACACGCTAAAAGTCCTGATTATTTACATGGAGTCTGGTGGAGATATGCTGGCTCTATACACGCTAAAAGTCCTGATTATTTACATGGAGTCTGGTGGAGATATGCTGGCTCTATACATGCTAAAAGTCCTGATTATTTACATGGAGTCTGGTGGAGATATGCTGGCTCTATACACGCTAAAAGTCCTGATTATTTACATGGAGTCTGGTGGAGATATGCTGGCTCTATACACGCTAAAAGTACTGATTATTTACATGGAGTCTGGTGGAGTTTGGTGATGGTGATTTTGGGGCTGTTTCATGTTGAACAAAAAGGATCCTGGACAGTAAAGATTGTTCCCATCAGTCACTTACACACACACACACACACACACACACACACACCCTTATTGGTGACCCTGAGGTCAGAGCGTGCTGTAGATGTGTTGATATAAAGCATCAGTGTTCCTGTCGTTGCAGGTGATGGCGTCTGACGACCATCGCTTCCTGTCCAGCTCGCTGTACAGCTCCGGCGCTCTGGTGGCCTGGGACCCCGCCCCCTTCTCCGCTGACCTCACTCAGGTGACGTTCACACGCAAAAAACAAAAAATACAATCACAATGTGGAGGAAAAAAACAAACAACGTTGAAACAAAGCGACATAACGTCAAAAACTTCGCAGAAAGCACCGAAAAAGTTCGGAGAAGGGATTCAAACGATGAAAAAAAATTCCAAAAACTTCGGGAAAGGGTAAAAAAATGTAGAAAAATACACAAAAAACTTTGAAAAAAGCTACGAAAACATCAATTAGAGTAACAACAACTTTAGAAAAGTGACATAAGTCGGAAAAAATTACAAATGAAAGCATCAAAAACTTAAAAAACAAAAACAAAAAATAAAACCTAGGTGTCGTCGCCAGACGTGCCCCCCCCCCCAAAATGTATTTAAGTCAATCAGTATACAGCAGGCCTATGTTATAGCCTATAACATGTGATGATGATGTGGGGGGGTATGGTGAAGGGGATGTGATGATGGGGGGGTATGGTGAAGGGGATGTGATGATGGGGGGGTATGGTGAAGGGGAGGTGATGATGGGGGGGGGGTATGGTGAAGGGGATGTGATGATGTGGGGGCCATCCATTATAAAAGTTGCTCTAAAAGTACTGACAGTATAAAAATAATACGATAAATGAAATTGTAGTCCATCATCAGCGTATGTGACCTGCACTGCTGGAAGAATGCATTGTAACTCTAACATTGATTGAACATTGGCGCCATCTGCTGGATCATTGGCACTAATTGCCTTTCTGTTTATAAGCTTCATAGATCTGTTTACATGTAACGTTATGTACGTATGTGTCTATGAATAGGCATGTATACACTTTATTATATACAACTTATATCTGTACATAGTAGTCAAACGTTCATCAGATTTGTATTCTTATTGTGTAATGTCGACTGACATTTTCAGGAATACATAGTCATGGAAATTTGCCAAAAAGTCGTGGAGAAGTATTGGTTAAAATGCGCATGAACCCTGTGTACTGTACTCTAGTTATCAATGAAGTTAGGGGAAAAGTCAAACTGAGGACATACTTAGTTCAGACGTCTTTAGTAGGCGTACGTTTGTATGGGAATTCTAACATGCACTCACTGCCTATTCGCCGCTGGTCTCTCATCTGCAATCCCTATTAAATCAGTTCAAAAATCCACACGGTTTGGTGGCGAGGGGGGGGGGGGGGGCAGCCTGCTCCTGCTCCTGCAGCCTGCTCCTGCTCCTGCAGCCTGCTCCTGCAGCCTGCTCCTGCAGCATGCTACTGCTCCTGCTCCTGCTCCTGCAGCCTGCTCCTGCAGCATGCTCCTGCTCCTGCTCCTGCAGCCTGCTCCTGCAGCCTGCTCCTGCTCCTGCTCCTGCAGCCTGCTCCTGCAGCCTGCTCCTGCTCCTGCAGCCTGCTCCTGCAGCCTGCTCCTGCTCCTGCAGCCTGCTACTGCTCCTGCTCCTGCTCCTGCTCCTGCAGCCTGCTCCTGCAGCATGCTCCTGCTCCTGCAGCCTGCTCCTGCAGCCTGCTCCTGCTCCTGCAGCATGCTCCTGCTCCTGCAGCATGCTCCTGCTCCTGCTCCTGCAGCTTGCTCCTGCAGCATGCTCCTGCTCCTGCAGCCTGCTCCTGCAGCATGCTCCTGCTCCTGCTTCTGCTCCTGCAGCATGCTCCTGCTCCTGCAGCCTGCTCCTGCAGCATGCTCCTGCAGCCTGCTCCTGCAGCATGCTCCTGCTCCTGCAGCCTGCTCCTGCAGCATGCTCCTGCTCCTGCAGCATGCTCCTGCAGCATGCTCCTGCTCCTGCAGCATGCTCCTGCTCCTGCAGCCTGCTCCTGCAGCATGCTCCTGCTCCTGCAGCCTGCTCCTGCTCCTGCTCCTGCTCCTGCTCCTGCAGCATGCTCCTGCTCCTGCAGCCTGCTCCTGCAGCATGCTCCTGCTCCTGCAGCATGCTCCTGCTCCTGCTCCTGCTCCTGCAGCCTGCTCCTGCTCCTGCAGCATGCTCCTGCTCCTGCTCCTGCAGCCTGCTCCTGCAGCATGCTCCTGCAGCCTGCTTCTGCTCCTGCTCCTGCTCCTGCAGCCTGCTCCTGCAGCATGCTCCTGCTCCTGCTTCTGCTCCTGCTCCTGCTCCTGCTTCTGCTCCTGCTCCTGCAGCCTGCTCCTGCTCCTGCTCCTGCTTCTGCTCCTGCTCCTGCAGCATGCTCCTGCTCCTGCTTCTGCTCCTGCTCCTGCTCCTGCTTCTGCTCCTGCTCCTGCAGCATGCTCCTGCAGCCTGCTCCTGCTCCTGCTCCTGCTCCTGCAGCCTGCTTCTGCTCCTGCTCCTGCAGCATGCTCCTGCAGCATGCTCCTGCTCCTGCAGCATGCTCCTGCTCCTGCTCCTGCTCCTGCAGCCTGCTCCTGCTCCTGCTCCTGCAGCATGCTCCTGCTCCTGCTCCTGCTCCTGCAGCCTGCTCCTGCAGCATGCTCCTGCAGCCTGCTTCTGCTCCTGCTCCTGCTCCTGCAGCCTGCTCCTGCAGCATGCTCCTGCTCCTGCTTCTGCTCCTGCTCCTGCTCCTGCTTCTGCTCCTGCTCCTGCAGCATGCTCCTGCTCCTGCTTCTGCTCCTGCTCCTGCTCCTGCTCCTGCTCCTGCTCCTGCAGCCTGCTCCTGCTCCTGCTCCTGCAGCATGCTCCTGCTCCTGCTCCTGCTCCTGCAGCCTGCTCCTGCAGCATGCTCCTGCAGCCTGCTCCTGCAGCCTGCTCCTGCAGCATGCTCCTGCTCCTGCTCCTGCTCCTGCTCCTGCAGCATGCTCCTGCTCCTGCTCCTGCTCCTGCAGCCTGCTCCTGCAGCATGCTCCTGCTCCTGCTTCTGCTCCTGCTCCTGCAGCATGCTCCTGCAGCCTGCTCCTGCTCCTGCTCCTGCTCCTGCTCCTGCTCCTGGGTATCCTTTGATTGACGCTGTCCACTCGCCATAGGACAACAGGCCTGGTCTCAGATAATTCAGTCTGCATTCACACATGTCAGCAGAATGGGAACCACTGGCAATGATCCGGTCTGCTGAGTGAGGGAGAGCGTCTGATTATCAGCAACTCTGCCAGAACAAAAAGGCCACAAAGGCTTCGGAAAAAGTAGTGCTTGTGTTCAGAAAGCTGCCATGTTTTAGGGGATTTAAAAGAAAACAGGAACACACACACACACACAGACAGACAACGAGACACACACACACACACACACACACACACACACACACACACACACAGACACTCACACACACACACACACAGAGACCGTAGTACTTGTGTGTGTTCAGAACTCTACTGTGTTTTTAACAGAACTTTGTCCCCCCCCCCCAGTGGTACAACAGGACGGACTACCCGATCTTCCTGCAGTACCAGAGGTACCGGAGGCTCCACCCCTTGCAGCCCTTCTACATCCTGCACCCGCGCTTCGAGTGGCAGGTCTGGCAGCGGATCCAGGACAACATGGCCGAGCCCATCCAGAAGAACCCGCCCTCCTCCGGCCTGCTCGGTGAGTGGAACCAGAACCAGGGTTTGGACCGCAGGAAGGGACAGAAACGCTTCGGAAAGAGCGACAAAAATGTAGAAAAATACGACAGAAATGTAGAAAAATACGACAGAAATGTAGAAAAATAAAATAAATATGTAGAAAAATACGACAATAATGTAGAAAAATACGAGTATAATGTAGGAAATGTAGAAAAATACAGCAAAAATTTGAAGAAAAAACGCAAAAATGTAGAAAAATACGACAGAAATGTAGAAAAATACGACAGAAATGTAGAAAAATACGACAGAAATGTAGAAAAATACGACAGAAATGTAGCTAAATATGACAAAAATGTAGAAAAATAAAATAAATATGTAGAAAAATACGACCAAAATGTGGAAAAATATGATAAAAATGTAGAAAAATACGACAATAATGTAGAAAAATACGAGTATAATGTAGGAAATGTAGAAAAATACAGCAAAAATTTGAAGAAAAAACGCAAAAATGTAGAAAAATACGACATTTTTTGAAAATTACAACAAAAATGTACCCTGGAAATCCAGCGTTCTCGCGAGAGCACAATTTGAATTTGCTCAGCGATTCAGTCTGGCATCGAGTAATGATGCTCAGTAACGATGCCCTTGTAGCAGAGCTGCACCAATCACATCGCTGTATCTGAGATAGGCGGGCCAGCTAAACAGGTGACGACAGTCTAATCTACCAGTTAGCTCCTCTGGTAG
>CM042328.1:1087500-1100000 GCA_023566125.1 Zingel zingel | reverse complement strand
ATATGCTGGCTCTATACACGCTAAAAGTCTTGATTATTCACATGGAGTCTGGTGGAGATATGCTGGCTCTATACACGCTAAAAGTCCTGATTATTTACATGGAGTCTGGTGTAAATATGCTGGCTCTATACACGCTAAAAATCCTGATTATTTACATGGAGTCTGGTGGAGATATGCTGGCTCTATACACGCTAAAAGTCTTGATTATTCACATGGAGTCTGGTGGAGATATGCTGGCTCTATACACGCTAAAAATCCTGATTATTCACATGGAGTCTGGTGGAGATATGCTGGTTCTATACACGCTAAAAGTCCTGATTATTTACATGGAGTCTGGTGGAGATATGCTGGCTCTATACACGCTAAAAGTCCTGATTATTTACATGGAGTCTGGTGGAGTTTGGTGATGGTGATTTCGGGGCTGTTTGATGTTAAACTAAAAGGATCTTACTCTTTAACTAAAAGGTCTATCTCTGTAGGGATCCATCCCATAATGAAGTCAGACACTTAGAATAATAATCTGAGTCTGTCAGCAGCAACAACAGAACTTTTAGTGTCTCTAGCTGCTGCTGAACAATAGTCCTGTAGGGTTACATCACAGCTTGGTTCTGGTTAATACTGGACCAGTTTCAGAGGTTGTTGTCCCATCAGACACTCTAACATGGAGACAGAGAGTCCAGGGTGAAAATACCAGTTACCCTTTAAATTGTGAGGAGTTTGCAGCACTCACGTGTCTGTAAAGCTGCAGAGAAATATCCGCGTCGACACGGCCGATGTTTTAGGATTTCTCCTCAATCTGAGGCCGACTGAGCAAGAATCAAAGCGGCTCTGACATCTTTCCAGCTTCATGTTTTCACTAGCGCTTCATAGCTTATTCAGGAAACGCTTGGATAATGGATGTCAGCATTTCAGAAGGCCCCTGGGAAACGTGTCCTGCCTGCGCAGCTCCTTTACCTTAGACCGTCCTGACCGTCTGATCATTTCAGCGCAGAGAGAGTCTGAGAGACGCTCGGCTGCCCGGCTGCCACGTCGGTTCCACCGTCTGCTGCTTCTCTGGTTCCATAACCGGATTATATTTAGTTTTTAACGTGTTCAAAAGTTAGCAGCTTCACATAGAAGCTTGTTTGCACACAGAGTTAAGATGGATTCATGCTTCTGGGGAGGTGTGTGTGTGTGCGTGTGCGTGCGTGGGGTGTGTGTGTGTGTGTGTGTGTGTGTGTGTGTGTGTGTGTGTGTGTGTGTGTGTGTGTGTGTGTGTGTGTGTGTGTGTGTGTGTGTGTGTGTGTGTATGTGAGAGTGTGTGTGTGTGCGTGTGTATGTGTATAGGTGTGTGTGTGTGTGTGTATGTGTATACATGTGTGTGTGTGTGTGTGTGTGTGTGTGCACGGAGTAGATTTAACTCAGAAGCATTAATCAGCCTTTAGCCAGTTTAGGGCTCAAAGGGAGCTTTATTTTGAAGGATGGTATCTTTATTTTGAAGGATGGTATCTTTATTTTGAAGGATGGTATCTTTATTTTGAAGGATGGTATCTTTATTTTGAAGGATGGTAGCTTTATTTTGAAGGATGGTAGCTTTATTTTGAAGGATGGTAGCTTTATTTTGAAGGATGGTAGCTTTATTTTGAAGGAGCATCACTGATTTAACATCCTTGGTTCCTCTCTGGTTTCATACCTGTATTATATTTTAACCCCTGCATGTGTTAGACTCCCAAACCTACGCTGTAAACGTTAAAGTCCAGCTGGGTGAATTATTACGGTTATGAATGTTGTATTCTGAGGATTCCTCGCTGTGTTACAAACGCTGTCATGACTTCCTGTTTCCCGTGGGCTGTTCTCTGTGTTTACAATCACAGTCTGGATGTTGGGGACGGAGAAGAGACATGTATTTCAAACTGTAAGCCTTTTAAAGGCCATCAGTCAATAAAGAACTGCCAGAAACAGAAAGACTCTGGGATTCATTCTTCATGAACATCTGCTGAGAAGTCTCATTCTGCTGTCTCCGTAATCACGTCTGTCTTCCCTCTCGTGGCTCTAACGCTACGTTTCAACGTGGACTGGACCAGTCCCTCCAGAAAAACGTGATCATGTGATCTCGTAATTCAATGCATAATCAGCCAAAGTAGGTAAGGGACAAATATGTACCTTACACCTGGGAGAGTCCACAATGTACAATGGAAGGTGCATAATTGTACTTTAAAGGTGCATAATTGTACCTTAAAGGTGCATAATTTCACCTTAAAGGTGCATAATTGTACTTTAAAGGTGCATAATTTCACCTTAAAGGTGCATAATTGTAATTTTAAGGTGCATAATTGTACTTTAAAGGTGCATAATTGTACCTTAAAGGTGCATAATTTCACCTTAAAGGTGCATAATTGTACTTTAAAGGTGCATAATTTCACCTTAAAGGTGCATAATTGTACTTTAAAGGTGTATAATTGTACTTGTAAGGGTACATTTGCCAAGTTTGTACCTTAGGGAACAAAAATGGACCTTTATTGTACCTCTTTTTCTGACAGTGTCTGCATATTCATGCGGGGGGGGGGCGCACTTTCGCAGCGTAAATTGCTGATTTCCGTGCGAAATATATATGCGAGGCTTGCATGATTTCATAATCCCCGCATTTTCAATACGAAAAAGTCCCACATATATCTTAGCAGAAAGTTGGGAAATGTTGCGTTTACTTCACACGAGAGCAGCTGTTTCCCCCTGTTGCCATGGGAACGTTATGAAGCGACGTGAACGTCATCGAAAAGCTGCAGACGCCGCGCTACCAAGCCATCAGCTCCCGTTAGCATCCCATTGACTGCCATTCATTCTGATGCTACCAAGCCATCAGCTCCCGTTAGCATCCCATTGACTGCCATTCATTCTGATGCTACCAAGCCATCACCTCCCGTTAGCATCCCATTGACTGCCATTCATTCTGACGTCACTTCGACAGAGAATAACTTCACATCTGAAGCGTTTAAAGACTCTATTTGTCCGTTGTTTATTTCTAAAGAAACACGACAATGTATAAAAGGCTCCATTACCTTGTAGCTCACGTTATGGCTCCGTAGCAGACGTTTTTATAAAAATAGGCTAACGATTGGGTCATAACCACGAGACTTACTGTCTCATAGTAGAGGAATTACCGTATAGTCCAGGAGAAGCTCTCAGGCAGTTTGGACTTCCATTAGCTGTTTAAGTGTAATTCCTAATGTTAACTATCATGTTAGTGATCAGTAATTAGCCTGTGCCTATGTTATCTCCTTACATATACCTACGCTCTCCGTCTCTGCTAGATTGGGAATGATTGAGATTTCTCTTGGCACAGCTACCAGAAGACTTCCAACTTTCAGACAGGTTGCTCACGTCACATCTACGTCTTCAAGCTCAGTTGGAGGCTGCTCAGTAACGCTCAGCCATCACCGGGAAAGAGACTTCACTGGTCTCCGTCCAGAGACACGGGACCTGCTGGTCCAGTATATATACGGTCTATGGGTCAAACACATTTCCACTACGGGCCTCACAGGAACAGAGAATGACATCAGCGCCAGACACGGAGAGTTTGACATGCATACATCGAAAAAAGTAAAATATCTTTGACCGTATACTGCATGTTGCTTTATCCGACTTTTTTGTGGCTTTCTCGGACGTTTTTGTGATTGTTTTTGGTGTTCATTTGTTGTTTTTGGGACGTTTTGTTGCTTTTTTTCATTATTTTTCGCCTTTTGTAACTCTTCGGTCGCCATAAAGCCCTAAAAAGTCACCAACGACGTCCTTAGCCATCACAGACTTTAGCAAATCAAGCAAAAATGATGATTACGTGTTTCTCAGCCTGAATATGAAGACTCTCTCTCTGCTTCTGGGGGAATTTCTGAGTCTCAAAATCAGCAAATTTGCCAAATTCTGCCTGAAAACAGTTTCCTGTCTGTCTGGTTTGGCCAACAACAAGCGGACCAAACGTTATAGTGATCCTACGTTGAAGCGCGGGCCGACTCAAAGTCTGCGAGGGGCCGGGTTCGGATGAATGAATATGATATTTACCCATTAGAATAATCATAATGTGGCAATTATGTGTGGCAAGGTGAGAGTAGGGACATTATCAATCTTACGTGACCTTCTTTTGGTTCTATAATTGCTTGCACATCAAGATGTAATGCTACCATTTTTATTTAGAAGGTTCTTCCGGTTTTGGATCACTAACCTTCAAAGTAAAAGCGCTGATCATTTTTTGTAAACATTATAAATGAGTTATGATATTTTTTTTGAGATTTATAAACGATTGTACATGTATATATATATATACTGGATGCTTTTAAATGGTAAACAGCGCCCCCAAAATCCAGCTTGCGGCCGAAAATATATGACACCCGGACTGATAAGAACCACCATAGAGAATGAATGGGAAACGTTAAGGGAGTTAATCTCTGCTTTTCCTGAGAAATAGGTCCAAACTGGATCCGGTTCCAAATTGGACGGGTTTTGTTACTACTTTTATATAATACAGAAATACATTTTTTCGTCTTCAAGCCTTGTTTAGACAACTATTGAAAGTCACAATTACTTCCGATTGAAGAAATAAAAGCACATCCTCATACATGTTAACGTCACTGAGTTTCCGTAGTGTAGTGGTTATCACGTTCGCCTCACACGCGAAAGGTCCCCGGTTCGAAACCGGGCGGAAACAGATTTTTTTTTTTTTTTAACCTGGAAAGAAATATAACTCTTTTGTTTTGGGCAATTTACTTTAACTTATGTATGTAATTAATGAAACAGCGCCATTAGCACATATACTCATATAAAATGGCTTAACAGGCTACTGCAACTTCAGTTTTGTGTCGCTGTCTAAATAATTAACATAAGATTTTTTTTATCATTCTTGTATTTATTTAAAAACGTGTTCTTTTAACAGTGATAAAACATTGCTTAAAGGCCTTTTACACCCAACGCCGACACGTATATTCACGTCCAGTGAATTCCTCAATCAACAATCAACTCCACACCGGTTGTTACATGATTGTATGAAAAAGGTCAATCTCGAATCCGGACAGACGCAATCGGCCCTGACCTCACAGCTCCTTTCCTTACATAAATATATAAGCTAAAATAAAACGTACTTTTGTTACGTTCGTATCTGTTAGTATAATACAATATAAGTTAGTTAAATACATCCATGTTTTCTGTTATTCCTCCCTTGCTCTGGCAACTTATCTTTTAGTTTAAACGTCCATTTGCTGTCACGGTGACGGAGGTCAAACGCGTCTCCGCTGTGCATTTTGTTGCATCTAAAAATAGAAAAGATAACTTCGACAGTTTGCTCTCCTTAAATGGGAAACAGCGCCCCCAAAATCCCTGGCAAAAAAGCAGTATTACAGTTACGAGTATTTCTTTCTGGCGTACGTCAGTTATGAGTAACTAGAGGGTGAACTACATGACGCCACTAACAGCCAACTAACGGAAATATCCCGTCCCGTGGGTTTGAAATTTGGTGGAAACATTTGGGATAGTGTAAGAACACAACTCTTAAAAATATATAACATAGGTATGGTCGTTTTCAGACATTTTAATGCAGAAATGTTACATATTGTATCTTTAAATGTACGGTAATTGGTTTATAGTGTAACTATAACCCGGAGTCCGTATGTTCTTTGTCCCCCCAGCACCATCATCTTGGATCATGATGGCACCTACATCATGGTGGCAGCTGTCGCCGTGGTCCTGCCCTACGACCTGCTGTGCCCCAATACACCCTGCAATGCCCGCCGTCGACTTGCTATGTCCGGCCAACGCCCTGTTACGCCCTGATGTGCTCTACGACACCATGAACTATTACAACTACTCTAGTCATTATCTTAATTGTGACTTTGTTATTGCCATTGTTCATCAAACCCCCAACCGGCACCGTCAGACACCGCCTACCAAGAGCCTGGGTCTGTCCCGTCAGACACCGCCTACCAAGAGCCTGGGTCTGTCCCGTCAGACACCGCCTACCAAGAGCCTGGGTCTGTCCCGTCAGACACCGCCTACCAAGAGCCTGGGTCTGGCCCGTCAGACACCGCCTACCAAGAGCCTGGGTCTGTCCCATCAGACACCGCCTACCAAGAGCCTGGGTCTGTCCCGTCAGACACCTCCTACCAAGAGCCTGGGTCTGTCCCGTCAGACACCTCCTACCAAGAGCCTGGGTCTGTCCCGTCAGACACCGCCTACCAAGAGCCTGGGTCTGTCCCGTCAGACACCGCCTACCAAGAGCCTGGGTCTGTCCCGTCAGACACCGCCTACCAAGAGCCTGGGTCTGTCCCGTCAGACACCGCCTACCAAGAGCCTGGGTCTGTCCGAGGTTTCTTCCTAAAAGGGAGTTCTTCCTCGCCACTGTCACACTTACACATTCATTCATGCTCTTGGGGGAATCACTGGAATTGTTGGGTCCTTGGAAATTACAGAGTGTGGTCTAGACCTACTCTATCTGTACAGTGTCCTGAGATAATTCCTGTTATGATTTGACACTATAAATAAAATTGAATTGAATTGAATTAACTACATTTATGGAGACTTTTGTTTGGTCAAATCAAAGAATTCTCGCAGTGATAATAAGTTATCATTTCCCGACACAATATCATTACACTCAGGACTGAGACACATTATGACTTTATTTTTTTTAGTCTTCTGAACAGCAGTTGACTATAAAGTCAAAGAAGGAGCAGCAGATATGATTGTCGCCTCCGCCCCCTACGTCCCCGCCTCCGACACCACAGACAAATCCGCCTCCGCTGACGTCTCCAACGCACACGTGGGCAATGATGTCGACCACGGCACCTCTGACAACGTAAACTTAACTCTGGCCACGAATGCTCCGAGCACGTAATCTCCGACACCCCCGGCGACTCCAAAGCATCCACCGCCTCCCCCGCCGTCGCCACAGCCGCTCCGGCCTCGAACAGCGCAAGGACCGCCCCCATGGATGGATGGATAGATAGAAGAATGGATGGATGGGTGGATGGATCTGAGAGAGGAAAACAGAAATAGTTAGCATATATTATGGAGTAAACTTAATCTGTGTTTGTTTCCTCCGTTAGCTCGGGGTCAGTCGACCTCGGAGGGTTTTACACTTTTACACAGAATCTAAATCTTTATGGACAACAGGCTTTTACGTAGAGGATGGCAGATAAATGAGAGCTTGCTCCCATAATATTTTGCTTTGTGTCACCAACTAGCACAAGGCCCCAAAGGGTCCCAGAAAGCCTTAATAAAAGGGGACATTACTTCAAAATCAGATTTAGAATTGGATAAGGAAATGATTAGAAAATGGGGAAAGAATTGCTCTTTAAAACTCCTTTTAAAAAGCTATATTCTTAATTTAAAAGTGAATTAATTTTTAATGAATTCAGTTGATTGGTGTGAATGCTGAAGGCATTCTACGTATTTATTTTTATTCTTCCGTACCACATTTTTTGCACATTAACTCCTTCCACATTTTTCAACATAGAAACTCCATTCAAACTTTAAAACGTTCCCCATCTTTCATACATTCAGGGTTGGTATTCAACTTTCAAATCCCATTAGTACTTTTTTTTAAATATTCAGTCTTCTTTGAAGCTTAAAAAAAAAAAAAGCCTTTCTGCCATTTTTACATTGGTGTGTATGGGACGGGGTGCTCAGACTCAGAGGGCAGGGCCCGACTGACAGAGTGGAAAGAGCCAGACGCAAAATTCTCTTTCCCTTGCGATAACATCCACAGTTTTAACTCGTCATACATTACTTTTATGTAAAAATTTAGGGAATCTTGTGCCCTTTCTAACAATGTGCTCAAGGAGGCAATGTGACTTTCACTCGAGGTACAGTGAGCCTCCAAGTGAAGCCATGTTCACCAACTGCTGCACTGCCTCCTGTACTAAATCATACCAGATATACCAGGAGAACAAGAGAAACGGGCCCCTTTCAGACAGCTACTCAACTCACATTTCTTACACAACACACACCGTTCTTGCACAGGATGATCAGCAGGGTATCATATCTCTCACAGTATTAAACATTAAGCGCTAGGAGTTACGGTTTTCGAGCTAGGAGCAGGAATATCAAAGGTGCACCAGAGCCTCGTCTTGGTGTTGAGGCCTGAGGTCGGTTATCAGAGTCAGTCAGTTAGTCAGTTAGTCCATCATGACATCATGTTAGCTGGTGAATAACACCTCCTTTCTTCCTCTCCTCTTTGTGTGTGTGTGTGTGTCTCTCTCTCTCTCTCTCTGTGTGTGTGCGTGTGTGTGTGTGTGTGTGTGTGTGTCTCTCTCTCTCTCTCTCTGTGTGTGTGTGTGTGTCTCTCTCTCTCTGTGTGTGTGTGTGTGTCTCTCTCTCTCTGTGTGTGTGTGTGTGCGTGTGTGTGCGTGTGTGTGTGTGTGTGTGCGTGTGTGTGTGTGTGTGTGTGTGTGTCTCTCTCTCTCTCTCTCTCTGTGTGTGCGTGTGTGCGTGTGTGCGTGTGTGTGTGTGTGTGTCTCTCTCTCTCTCTCTCTCTGTGTGTGTGTGTGTGTCTCTCTCTCTGTGTGTGTGTGTGTGTGTCTCTCTCTCTCTGTGTGCGTGTGTGTGCGTGTGTGTGCGTGTGTGTGCGTGTGTGTGTGTGCGTGTGTGTGTGTGTGTGTGTGTGTGTGTGTGTGTGTGTGTGATATCTTCATGGCTTTATTTCCCATGTTTTTGTGTCTAAGTGACTGATGGGAACAACAATCTTTGACATTGGTCGAGTATTAAGCGTAAAGAGTAAAAGTCCCTTTCCATAAAGAACCAGTTGGTTCAGTGTTGTCGTGCAACAGCCTCATCTGATGTCTTCCTCACGTCAATCATATTAAGTTTGATTAGTAGACACAAATTCCACAGTTAATCTCCCACCCTTCTCAGCCTCCGGCTGCTGCCACTCAGCGGTTAGGGGACTTTGCTCTACATTTGGTCTCGGAGAAGCTGCAAAGCCACATTCAGTTATCCACCTGCTTGACAGTTTCACATTCATCTACTTCTGGCTCTGTGCCAGCTTCCTCTTACAGACACTTCAGTCTGGGATATAGATGCTATATATGAGGCGATGCTGTTGCACAACACTGAACCAACTGGTTCATGAGATGTACAGTAACTTACTTTTGTTTTCTCTGAAACTCTTTACGCTTACCACAATTCCTCAAATAAAACCCAGGGCCTTCATTTACCTGAACTGCAGAAGGTCCTAGGCTTGTATTCGAAGCAGTCTTTTGTTAGAGGTAGGCCTTCGTATCTGTTTGATAGGCCTAAGTATAAATGTTTTACGTTAACTATTTCAAATGAAAAGCCATAGCGTTCCAGTGGACAGAGATCCTTATTTTTTTAAGAAACATTTGCAAAAATATCACAACTGCCAGAAGGGCGACAACGCAATTTGGGTCAGAATAAATCAAACACCACCACTGTGTCAGTTTGAACCCTGTAAATGTACCAGGTATTTATTTCAAATGCAAGTACTGCAGTATTACTGGTAGATTACTGACTGAACTTGCCAGGGATGTGCTGGACTGTAAACCGGAACGGCTGCATGGCGAGGTACCACCTGGTGGTCCGCCCATTGGTCATCCTCCTCTCCAACCATTGCAGTGCCTTGTGATCAGTCTCTAAGGAAAACGTCCTGCCCCTCAGGTAATATTTGTCCTGGACCCATTTGACCGCCAAGGGCCTCCTTTTCCACCGTTGAATAACGGAGCTCTCTGGGAAATAGTTTCCAACGTGAAAATGTGATGTACGCCACAGGATGCTGATCCTCCACAGGTCCCTGCAGAAGCACAGCTCCAAACCCCTCTCAGATGAATTAGTTTGAAATATAAAAGTTTGTTCAAAGTCTGGACTATGCAGAACAGGGCTCATACTCAGAGATGTTTGAAGCTATCCCCTTAAATACTTATTTTGAATGTCTTGTCTGTCATTAAAGCAGCCCTGGCCGGTTGGGGATGATCCGATGGGAGAAGCCAGCCATCCCAAGGAAAGATCTCCACTGCTTCCTCGTCTGTAGGAGAGGACATGAGTTAGATGCTTCACAATCACAATCAGAAAGGGTTTAATTGCCAAGTACGGTTTTTAACACATAGCGTCACTGTAGAACTTTCCAGCAGGTGTAACCATTGTTTTGTATATGTATATATATGTGTGTATATGTATATGTATATATATGTGTGTATATGTATGTGTATATATATGTTAATAGTGATGAATGTTATGATTACGTTCTGGGGTATTTGAGGAAATGAATGTATACATATACTACCTTATTCCAAATGCAGGTATATTTTATGTTATATTTCATATATGTTATAATCATACCAGGTTACAGGTTTGTGTTGTTGCTGGTCACCAGACTGTGTGTCTGTTTAATTAGTCACAGTGCGCAGGCGGCTCGCCTTTAGGTTTCTTTTTCATTCAACTGATGGTCAGGACTGGTACGCCTTGCCGGTGAGTGACTATAAACTAGCAGTTTGCTAGTAATTCAAATCAAGAATTAATATCACATGATTGTGTAATTTCATTGGTTAATTCTGGGTTTTGTGTTTGTGTTTTCGTTGCAGGTTTACAACCTAACTAACCTACTAACGTCACTAATTATCAAGCTGACAGGCTAGCATAGCGGTAGCAGTCTGGCTACCTAGTGTGTGGATGCTTACTGTTTGTGCGCAATAAAAGTTCATAAAGTGACTCGAGTTGTATCCGCCGTACTTGTCCTGAAACCCTTCCAGGTGGGAGTTTCTGAGCTATAGTAGGTGGCTTAGTGAAAACTGGACAGTCACTGTGTCCACGTTCGGACAGCACTCGCTGCTATCGGCCATATTTGGACACTTCCGACTTGACGCACTTTCCGGTCTTTTCGCGGTACTTTACGTTTCCGATCATCACAAAAAAATGTAGCAGAATTGATCTATACCCATCTAACAGTCTACGTGTGAATGTTCCTATGTGTACGTGGACATTTAGATGTCTAATCAGTATATGAAAGTTACTTTGATGAGGAAAATAAGTTTGAACGCTCGGACGACGATCTTTCCCTCTAAAAAGTTTCTATTTTTACTGGAAATTAAGGAGCTTTTATTGCATAGTTCAGAGCTGCTGAAGCATGTCATTGTATTGTGAAGGACGGACGTACGATCCGGTAGTGTTGACAGCGTTGATGGGACTTAATACCCCCGAAAAACCAGCGGCGGCCAGCGTTTAGCTAGCTACAGCGAGGAGATAGTCCGGTTATGGCCGAGGTTAGCGCACGGCTAATTCACCGGTGATAGCGTCCTTTAGCCGGCTCTTGTAAAGTAAAAGCTAAAGTAAACAGTTCAAACTATATACCGTTAGAAAGGTAAGAAGCTACACATTAGTTTAAACACCATTAAATGAACTGAAAACATTAATAGATCATTTATATTTGTATTTGAACAGATATTTCGATAGAACGTTAGCCAAAAAGTGTCCGAACGTGGACACAGTGACGCTACAAGGAATCTGTGTTGGTGTTGGTGCACGTCACACATTCTCTAGATGGAATATTAAACAATAGAAGTATAGGTATAAACAATATAAGTATAAGTATATGTACACAGTATGTATTAAAAATGGTTTGAGTGCACAGGTCAGGACAGATGCTGGAGCATTATTGGTGGCCACCACTTCACCATTGCTCTACAGTGGTTACCTCTGATAGAGCTGGTACCCTCAAACTGGACTAAATGAACCTTATTTTAAGCACGGTGCATTAATCCCTTACATGTATGTGTGCATACGTGCTTACTGGTGTCTAGATGTGTGTTTCAGTACATATATATTTCATATATTTCATGTGTTTAGGTTGTTGAGGGATGAGTGAGCAACCTTTGGAGAGTCTTGTATGAGTGAATGTCTTGTTTGTATTAGTTATGTATTATATATTTTTGCACTTACCATTATCGTTAAGTAAGTTGTTGTCTGACTGCCGCTGTAAGGTTAATGTTAATTTCTGTATCTGGACTCAAGGACCCCCTCGAAAACGAGATGGCTCATCTCAAGGGGTTATTCCTCTTCAATGAATAAATGTAAAAATAAAGATAGAAATAAAAAAAATAAATAAAGAGTAAAGAGCATTACAGCAGAGATAGAAGAGTAGCATGTAGAGCCAGGGGTGGAGAGCCAGGGGTGGAGAGCCAGGGGTGGAGAGCCAGGGATGGAGAGCCAGGGTGGAGAGCCAGGGGTGGAGAGTCAGGGATGGAGAGCCACGGTGGAGAGCCAGGGGTGGAGAGCCAGGGGTGGAGAGTCAGGGTGGAGAGTCAGGGGTGGAGAGTCAGGGTGGAGAGCCAGGGGTGGACAGCCAGGGATGGAGAGCCAGGGGTGGAGAGCCACGGTGGAGAGCCAGGGTGGAGAGCCAGGGGTGGAGAGCCAGGGTGGAGAGCCAGGGGTGGAGAGCCAGGGATGGAGAGCCAGGGTGGAGAGCCAGGGTGGAGAGTCAGCGCCACCAAAATCCTGCTTCCGTCCGAAAATATATGACACCCGTACTGATAAGA
>CM042328.1:1062500-1085000 GCA_023566125.1 Zingel zingel | reverse complement strand
GAGGGTGAACGCCAGAGCAAGGGGAATGAGGGGGGAACGCCAGAGCAGGGGGAATGAGAGGGGGAACACCAGAGCAGGGGGAATGAGAGGGGGGAGCGCCAGAGCAGGGGGAATGAGAGGGGGAATGAGGGGGAAACGCCAGAGCAGGGGGAATGAGAGGGGGAAACACCAGAGCAGGGGGAATGAGGGGGAACACCAGAGCAGGGGGAATGAGAGGGTGAACGCCAGAGCAAGGGGAATGAGGGGGGAACGCCAGAGCAGGGGGAATGAGAGGGGGAACACCAGAGCAGGGGGAATGAGAGGGGGGAGCGCCAGAGCAGGGGGAACGTAGGAGAAGATATTCCTTTTTAAACCAAAACGTAGCGATGTAGCAGTAGTCAATTGATATTTTTATAAACCAAAAAAGGAATCCATTCATCCAGAATATAATCCCCAGATTAATCGTTAGTTGCGGCCGTATTTGATAGAATAAAAGTGCCACGCAATGTGATCCCACAGCTCCGATTTATTTAAAGGTGTTAGGATTATAAAGTCTTCGCTAATTAACTCAAACTTCATGTTCTGTCTTCACAGACTGAGATGCTCTGAAAGACAAAAGAAGTATCCTGGGAGTCCTGTTGGATCCAGTTCCTGCGATACTGTCCAGAAGACGACGTGTTTGGTCAACAACAACAACAACAACATGGACGACATGGACGAATACATCTGGCAGCGCCGTATCCATCACGGCGTGAGATATCAGAAGAGCGCCGTCCCGTTCCCAGACTCGGTTGCAATCGGTTTGGATTTCAACGCGGCGTTGGAAAGGACGGAAAAGTTAGATCTGAGTCTGCTGACCAACGGCGTGATGCTGGAGCTTTGCGAATTCGCCAAAACGGTGACCAAGTCCGAGACGTACTTCTTCTTCGAAATGCTGGACTACAACTTCGACCTCGGCGTGGACGTGGACATCGACCAGCAGTACTTCGACTACGCGAGACGCGCGCACAACAAAATAAAGCTGCTGAAGGACCAAATCAAAGTGAAACCACACAGATGGAAAGAAACGTTTCCACTGCCAGACCTGAGCGTGATTATCGGGGCGACTGCGTCAAGGCAGTCCAGACATTACTACCCCAACAGGAACAAAATAGTGGACTGTTCGGTCCTCAGTAACGGCAGCAATCAGTCCGCAGAACCTCAGAAGACGGGAAGTAACGGAGACATGTATATTGTTAAACGAGGCGGATTAAAACCGACGGAAAATACCTTCCCTTACTGTAAGAACCTTGGTGTGACTCCGGTTGTTCGACCGGACGACACACCTCGAGAGAAACTTGACCCGAGTCTGGTGACCAACGGCGTGATGTTGGAACTGCTCAACTTCTCCCGAGTGCTTTGTGGGACGCACACCACGATAGTTTACGACTTGGTCAAGCAAAACTTCGGCCACGATTTGGATAGAACGTTGTTCCGTATGCAGCTGAACAAGCTGATGGAGAGGAAGTACGCCTGCCTAAGGCCCGAGGAGAAGGACGCTTTCCGAAAGGAGCCTTTCGAAGTCCAGACCCAGACCCAGAAACGGGAATACAAGCGCAAACGGAGAATAGATCCAGCCGCAGATTACGAAGAACAGGACGGACTAACGATGCCCAGTAAAAGAAAAGGGACGCCGAGGCTCATGGACGATTACGTGAAAGACTTCTGTCAGGATGGCGACCTGTCATACATGTGTCCGGTTGATTTTGAGACAGAAATGCAGTCCGGTTCGGAGGACAAACCAGAAACCATGACGTTTGAAAGTAGTTTGTCGGAAACGGAGTTCTCTCTGGATGTAAAGGAGGAGGAGGAGGAAGTGGTCGTCTCCCCGGTGCCGCCTCAGGCTAATTGTTGGCCTGGCGCTCATCCAAAGAACACGACTCTTAAAGCGGTCTCGGCGCTGTTTTCCGAAGATAACGAGGACAGAGATGCAAAAACACCGAAGCAGAAGCTGTGGATGAGACGCACCACTCGTGCCAAACGAATCCTGAAGTCGAGCAAAGTGACCGACCTGTTCGCCCGCTGCAGAGAGATAGCTTTGGACTTCAACGTCGGCTCGGGCAACAAACAGAACGTGGATCCGTTCCTTCTCACCAATCACGTGTTGTTGGAGATCTACAGATTCGCAACTACGATGTCCAAGAGTTTCCGCAGTTTCTTGTTTGAGATTCTGGACATAAACTTCAACCTCGTCCCCCAGGGTAACCTGTACCATCGCAATTTTATATACTACATGATAACGAAAGAAAAGATCCTTCAGAACCACCCCGACCGATGGAAAACGGAGTTTCTCAGCAGCCCCTTTCAGTTCCCGGAAGTTTACAACATGGTTGACGTGACGAGCGATTTTAAAACGGGACAAGAAGTCGAGACGGAGCAGCCGGCGAGCGTAGATTTCCCGGCTTCGGCTGAAAGCCAGGAGGCGGATATGGAGCTTCACCCGTACTGTAAAAAGTTTGGCCTTAACCTTTGGTCACTAGCAGAACGTCCGGCTAACCAGAAACTCGATTTGACGGCCTTGACGACCGGAGCTGTGTTCGAGATATTCGGCTTCGTGCGAGAGCTGTGTGCACCGGTCCGCGAGATAGTTAACGACGTCCTGGAGCACAACTTTGATATCGAGCTGCAAAGCGGAGCATCGGTTGCGTCTGGCGTGATCAAGAGATGGTACTCCTTGCAGAAAAGCGTAATGAAAGGGCAGTCCCCATCCCCGAAGATCACTCGGTGGCTGAACACGGTCGTCCCGATAAACGGCTGCTCGCAGCTCAACCGCAAACCAAAAACCGGCAACGGATCGCAGGATCCGGACTCCGGAGAAGAAGATGCAAAACCGGAAATGGAGGATTTTCTTGTAGACGTGAAGCCCGAGGACATGGAGGATGAAAAGATCAATCGCTACAACTTCTGCGAAGAAATTGGGCTGATCCTGGACGTCGGATCTAAACCGGAAGCCAGCGCTAAACTCGACCTGCGGCTTCTGACGAGGGGAGTCCTCTTCGAGATGCACCGGTACGTGGAACGGAACTGCAGCCGATACGTTCCCGCTCTGTACGAGATCCTGGAGTACAACTTCGACCTGAGCTCCCAGAACCACCGCCGGGTGGAGTTCGCCTGGTCCATCGCATCGCAGGTGATCGCCATAGCGGGGAAGAACGGCAGGAAGGGGGACTATCTGAACAGAGCGATCGAGTTGCCGATCGAAGTCTCGGAGTCCCAGCAGGCCGTGTGCAAAGAGGAGCCGGACGACGGCGTCGGCGAGACGGACTACAGCGATAACGACATCGTGTTTGTCCGAGAACTGAAGCCAGTTGATATAGAAGTGGAGATAGAGTAGAAGTCAGAGCTTCTGTCAGTGTTAGGATGGTATAACACACACACACACACACACACACACACACACACACACACACACACACACACACACACACACACACACACACACACACACACACACACACATAGAGAGACACACACACACACACACACACATAGAGAGACACACACACACATAGAGAGACACACACACACACACATAGAGACACACACACACACACACACACACACACACACACACACACACACATAGAGAGACACACACACACACACACACACACACACACAGAGACACACCCACACACAGACACACACACACACAAACACAGAGACACACACAGACACACACACACACAAACACAGAGACACACACACACACACACACACACACACAGAGACACACACACACATAGAGAGACACACACACACACACACACACACAGAGACACACACACACACATAGAGACACACACACACACACACACACACACACACACACACACACAGAAACAGACACACACACACACACAGAGACACACACACACACACACACATAGAGACACACACACAGAAACAGACACACACACTCACACACACATAGAGAGACACACACACACACACACACACACACACACACACACACACACACACACACACACACAGAAACAGACAGACACAGAGACACACACACACACACACAGACACAGAGACACACACAGACACACACAGACACACACACACACACACACACACACACACACACACACACACACACACACACACACTCATACATCGTGTGTTCTTGTCTGTGTGATATCACTGGAAGTCATCCTTGGTGAATATCAGCAGAACTGTGGACTCGTTGTTTTGGTTCCTTCCATCTTCACCTCGGTGTTCAGAGAGTTGGAGCTGATGTCCCGTCATCTGTTCTCGTATGTCTTCTATTCGACACTTATGGCGTTTAAAACAACTATTAGTCATATTCCAAATATTTCCCCGGGAATGAGAACCATGTTTGGGGGTTGAAGAAGTGGTGTTGTGGATGGCTCGTGCTCATGATGGGTTATTACGCTCTTTGGCGTTTTTTGGGGCGTTTTTTGGTAATTTTTTTAATGTTTTTTTACACTTTATTTTTTTTCTAAGTTTGGCATTTTTTTCGATTTATTTTTATTTATTTTTTGTAATTATTTTTTTTTTTAAATACATTTTTGACGTGTCTTTTTCTGCCGTTTTTGACATTTTTTCCCCCATTTTTCTTTTTTTCTTTAAATAATCTGTATAAATGAGTAAAAATTGACTTTCAACATTTGTCCTAATGTTTCTTTTACATGTATTGTATCTGCTCTAAGATGGGACCGAGCGAGGCGACGAGCTCGAAGATGTGAAGAGGAGGAATGTCCTTCGGTCTAGAGACCCGTGTGGATGGAGCGTTGTCTCTCTTTAGAAATTAAACGGTTTAATCTTCATAATGTCTGTTCCTGATTTATTTCAGCTCGCCGTCACAACGTCTTAAAATATTCAATCCAACAACGGGTTCGTATGCTACTGGTCTATATCCACCACCTTTCATTCAGGGGTGTGTGTGTGTGTGTGTTCTTGTTTAACTATAGTCGTGGGGTCCAAAAATCGGGAGTTCAGTATACTTGTGGGGTCCGACCAGCCTTGTAGGGCCAAAATGCTGGAGCCCACAAGGTTAAAGGTCTGTTTGAGGGTTAAGACTTGGTTTTAGGGTTAGAATTAGGTTATGGTTAGGGTGAGGGTAAGGGTTAAGGTTAGGCATCTAGTGGTGATGGTTAAGGTTAGGGTAAGGGGCTAGGGAATGAATGCATTATGTCAATGACGGGTCCCCACAAAGTGTGTGTGTGTGTGTGTGTGTGTGTGTGTGTGTGTGTGTGTGTGTGTGTGTGTGTGTGTGTGTGTGTGTGTGTGTGTGTGTGTGTGTGTGTGTGTGTGTGTGTGTGTGTGTGTGTGTGTGTGTGTGTGTGTGTGTGTGTGTGTGTGTGTGTGTGTGTGTGTGTGTGTGTGTGTGTGTGTGTGTGTGTGTGTGTGGACTTTTCAGAAAACGTGTAACATTATAAAGCTCTTAATGTGAGTCTGTGGTCAGTGTGATTTCAGTGAAGATGAGATGAATGTGAGCTAAAGGATCAAAGCTGTACACACTACAACACCTAAGGGACCGTCTACAAACTACAACACCTTAGGGACCGTCTACAAATTACAACACCTTAGGGACCGTCTACAAATTACACCACCTTAGGGACCGTCTACAAATAACACCACCTTAGGGACCGTCTACAAACTACAACACCTTAGGGACCGTCTACAAATTACAACACCTTAGGGACCGTCTACACACTACACCACCTTAGAGACACACTACAACACCTTAGGGACCGTCTACAAATTACAACACCTTAGAGACCGTCTACAAACTACAAGACTTTAGGGACCGTCTACAAACTACAACACCTTAGGGACCGTCTACAAACTACAACACCTTAGGGACCGTCTACAAACTACAAGACCTTAGGGACCGTCTACAAACTACAAGACCTTAGGGACCGTCTACAAACTACAAGACCTTAGGGACCGTCTACAAACTACAAGACTTTAGGGACCGTCTACACACTACAAGACTTTAGGGACCGTCTACACACTACACCACCTTAGAGACCGTCTACAAACTACAAGACTTTAGGGACCGTCTACACACTACAAGACTTTAGGGACCGTCTACAAACTACAACACCTTAAGGACCGTCTACAAACTACAAGACCTTAGGGACCGTCTACAAACTATTGAGTAGACTAGTAATTGATCCCAGAAGTTTGAATCTGTGAATATCTTTCTAACTTTTTACTGACAGAGAGAATTTAATAAAGGCATGATAGAAAATGTTCTGTATTTTAACTTTTAGCTACACAACATTTTTGTTTTTAATCATGGCGCAAAGTCTGGGTAACATATTAACACACACACACAGACACACAAACACACACACAGACACACAAACACACACACACACACATGCATGCACGCGCACGCAAAAACAAATGCACATGCACACACACACACACACACACACTCATAAACACACACAAACACACACACAGAAGGACAGAGCAGAAGTGTGGACGTCAAGGCTGTAGGTAAAATGTAACAATGAATTTGATTCCATGCAGTTCTTGTTATTAACCACAAGGGGGGGGGGGGGGCTATTGCCACAAAAACAATAACGAAACACTCACAGGTGTGACGTAATTACAATGATATATGTTTATTCCTTAACTAAAATAACAGAAACAAGACAGAATCAGAAACATTAATCACTTTATTTTCCTGTCAAGTATTACTTAATATCTGGATGCAGATGAAATCAGATCAAATCTATGAAGTGCTATGAAGACTTGTTTAAGACAACAACAACCTGTGTGACGATCACAGAGCTGCTGTTTCTGTCTCAATGGGGAACAGCATATGACCACTGAAGCTGGTGTGGTGATTTTCGTTGTCAAACGCCAAAGTGTTAGCCCACAGACGCACAAACACGACATCTCCCACCTCCAGCAACAGCGTGACACCATTAGAAGAAGTCCCGAAATGTTGAGTCTGCTGCTCCCATGCCACGAAAACATTCTCTGAGTTCTTGACCAACACAGCAGCTGAAGCGTGGACGCCGTTGTCGCCATGTGCACCGACCCACCACTCAAAGTGGTACGCTCCTCTCACCGGGGCAGTGAACACACCTGTTGGACGTTTGTTTTGTCACATTAAATGGAAAACAAAAAAAATGTTTGAACAGCAACATACAAGTGAAATATATTAGGGGCGCTCAATATATCACATCTGTGAAACTGGTCCAGTATTAACCCAGAACCAAGCTGTGATGTAACCCTACAGGACTAATGTTCAGCAGCAGCTAGAGTCACTAAAAGTTCTGTTGTTGCTGCTGACAGACTCAGATTATTATTCTAAGAGTCTGACAACATTATGGGATGGATCCCTACAGAGATAGACCTTTTAGTTAAAGAGTAAGATCCTTTTAGTTTAACATGGAACAGCCCCGAAATCACCATCACCAAACTACACCAGACTCCATGTAAATAACCAGGACTTTTATCATCGTAAAACACACTTCATTCAAAATGGACAGAAACTAAATAAAACTATCAAAAGCCGTCTTGGTTCATCTTTCCACTGTTCCAACAATCACCACTCTGGTTTGGTTGAAATAAGCCCTTAATTCACCCATTTACATGTGGAGATATGCTGGTTCTATACATGCTAAAAGTCCTGATTATTTACATGGAGTCTGGTGGAGATATGCTGGCTCTATACACGCTAAAAGTCCTGATTATTTACATGGAGTCTGGTGGAAATATGCTGGCTCTATACACGCTAAAAGTCCTGATTATGTACATGGAGTCTGGTGGAGATATGCTGGCTCTATACACGCTAAAAGTCCTGATTATTTACATGGAGTCTGGTGGAGATATGCTGGCTCTATACACGCTAAAAGTCCTGATTATTTACATGGAGTCTGGTGGAAATATGCTGGCTCTATACACGCTAAACGTCCTGATTAATTACATGGAGTCTGGTGGAGATATGCTGGCTCTATACACGCTAAAAGTCCTGATTATTTACATGGAGTCTGGTGGAAATATGCTGGCTCTATACACGCTAAACGTCCTGATTAATTACATGGAGTCTGGTGGAGATATGCTGGCTCTATACACGCTAAAAGTCCTGATTATTTACATGGAGTCTGGTGTAGTTTGGTGATGGGGATTTTGGGGCTGTTTCATGTTAAACTAAAAGGATCTTACTCTTTAACTAAAAGGTCTATCTCTGTAGGTATCCATCCCATAATGTTGTCAGACACCTAGAATAATAATATATGATTTATGGGATTTTCCAAATGTTTTGCTTAAAAGACAGACATTACTTTTACAAATACAGTATTCGGTACACACAAAATATGATTATCATAGAAACTTGTTTTTTAAAGATAAATATCGGCATCGCAAAATATTGGTATTCTGCCAATATGTTGATATCAGTGCATCCCTAAAATGTATTGTTAGAATATCAGAGCTACCTGTGTTTGAGTTGTAGGCATTTCCGATGTTGGTGGGGACATGTTTGTAGATCAGGGTAGTGTCCGTGGGAAAGGGTCCAATAGTTGCTGATTGGCCTCCAGCCAGCAGAGAGGCTGAGAATGCAACCTGACGGACTGAGAGAGAGAGAGAGAGAGAGAGAGAGAGAGAGAGAGAGACAGAGAGAGAGACAGAGAGAGAGACAGAGAGAGAGAGAGAGAGAGAGAGAGAGAGAGAGAGAGAGAGAGAGAGAGAGAGAGAGAGAGAGAACCGTAGCCGGCGTCATCTTACCAGCCTAGTATTGTATGATATCTTACGTATTTTTTTACGTACATTTTCATCATATGGATCCATTCATGAGAATGTGATCAGAGAACAGTACCTTGCTGTTGTTGCTTCAGCTTGTCCACTTCAGCCTTCTGCTGTGCTGCTTGTTCTGCAAAATCAGAGACAAAACTTTGTCATCTTCTTTTCACTGCAGTTTGAGTTTCTTTGGACATTGTCCTAGACTTGCAAAGATTAGTGTATTAGTCATCAACTATTAAATAAATCTCCAACTATTCTGATAATCGATCAATCAGTTTGAGCATTTGAATATATTTCTGCTATGACACGGTGTAAAACAGTGGTTTCTAGAGATGGCTTCACTACTGTAGGTTGAGTCTGTCTTTGCAACGTCATGTCCACCTTCAGTTGAACAAACGAGGAGAAATAATCCACAGATTAATCCACCATGAACAATATCGGTAGCTATGTGCAGCCCTGCTTTGCTCCACTTCATAGGAAAATACATATTTCTCTCCTTTTGGATATCTCTGAACTGCTATAACACGATGTAAACAGTTCATTACTGTACCTGTAGTCTGCAGGAATCTCATGTCCGCCTTCAGTTGAACCAACGAGGTGGTCATCTCTCTCAGCGCAGCGTAGATGTCTTGAGGAAAAGTCTGCTGACAATCGGTACTTTCACTCGGGGAGACGGCGCCGAGCAGCAGCAACAGCGTAAAACTCACAGAGATCTTCATTCTCACACTGGCAGCTTACTGTTGAACTGAGCCGTCTGTTAACCTGTGTGAGCTTTATGGAGAAGCCTACAGCAACAACAAAAGGTGTGTCTGAACACAAATCAATCGTACTTTGCATGATGTAGGGTGAAACGTCAGTATGAAGAACAAAGATGGGAACCAGTTTATTCTAATGTTACACTTATTTCCCTGTACAGAAGAAAACAATGTATATTTATACATTTTGAAAGGGTAACTTCTGTATTTGTCAAACTTTATTTCCCCATGTTTGTGTGGCTGTTAGAGCAGGACCTGCTGTGTGTCTCTTCTGGGTGTATTCTCTGCTACATTGCAGCTCCATGGGCGGTACAACTGGGAGCACCTGGCCAGTCTCCTGGAGTCCTTAAGATCTGGCTGACAACCCGCTCAGTCTGTCTCTGCATCCAGCCGGCACCATGCTTCTGTGGAGTCGGCTTCGGCCTGCTTAATCGTTTTCATTCATTATGACTTTAACATCCTTCGTTTGTATATTAAGACGTAGCAAAATACATCCGTTTTTAACCCTTGTGTTGTCTTCCTGTCGACCGAGAAACGTTTTGTTTTTCTGGGTCAACATTTTAAATGAAAACTTTTTTTTCAACATTTTCTTGGTCTTTTTCAACACTTTTTTGTCACTTTTTCCGATGTATTTTGACGTTGTTAGTGTTTGTTGCAGATGTTCCCATGAACTTCACTCCATTTCAGTTTGAATAAGTTGTCTTTGTGTGTGTGTTACTGCAGCTCAGATACAGCACGTTTCAGAGGACGTGGAACCGGAGTTTTCAGCTCCTTATTAGATTATAATGCAGAAATAAAAACAGGAACATAAAATAAGAGTGTGTCTGAATGTTTCTCAGTCCTGAGTGTAAGGATGATGTGTGGGCAAAGGATTACTTATTATCACTGAAGGAATTCTTTGATTTGAAGTAAACAAAAGTCTCAATGAATGTAGTTCCACTGTAAAACATTTCCTGTATATTTACGGGAAGATGAAGAACTGGATGAATTAAAAAGTAAAATATTTCTCTCTGAAATGTAGCGGAGTAGAAGTAGAAGGTAGCATGAAAAGAGAAGACTCAAGTAAAGTACAAGTACCTCAACATCTACACACACACACACACACACACATACACACACACACACACACACACACACACACACACACACACACACACACACACACACACACACACACACACACACACACACACACACACACTGCAGTGTTTCCTATGAAGCCATCAGTGTGATGCTGGTGATATGAAAGAGGAATTCAAATGGTGCTTGTGTGTAACGCTGGTTTTGATTTCATTTTTATTAAGGAGTGTTAAGTTGTGATAGCAGTGTTACATTTTGGCATAGATGTGAGTTATTAATCTCCAGGTCTGTCTGATTGGCCTGTGTAGAGCTTAGACATCATGAGACACATTCTGAAGAAAAGGGTGTAAACTAAAGCTGTAATCCCATTGATTAATCCCAATCAGAGTTGGATATGTAACAATGATTAATCCCAATCAGAGTTGAATATGTAACATTGATTAATCCCAATCAGAGTTGAATATGTAACATTGATTAATCCCAATCAGAGTTGGATATGTAATATTTCTTAATCCCAATCAGAGTTGAATATGTAACATTGGTTAATCCCAATCAGAGTTGAATATGTAACATTGATTAATCCCAATCAGAGTTGAATATGTAACATTGATTAATCCCAATCAGAGTTGGATATGTAATATTTCTTAATCCCAATCAGAGTTGAATATGTAACATTGATTAATCCCAATCAGAGTTGGATATGTAACATTGATTAATCCCAATCAGAGTTGGATATGTAACATTGATTAATCCTGTTGAGTTTAACACTTTGATCAGCAGAGGGCGATACAACTCCTTCATTTCATTCTGGATATTATGGGATGTTGTCAGCATCTTTCATGTGTTAGAATATTCTTCCTGTTTGGTTGGATGGTTTTGGTCTCAACAAACTGTCTGCTTTCTTTCAAATATTAATGACTTGGATCACAAACAGAGAGAAAAGTTTCTGCTGCAGGTTCCTCTCAACACTGAGGGGTGTGTGTCACACTGAAGTCATCATTTGGGATTACAGTGATATATTTCCCTCTCTGCTAACAGGAAGTAACAAGTTCCTGTGTGTGTGTGTTCTTGTTTAACTACAGTCATGGGGTCCAAAAATCGGGAGTCCAGTATACTTGTGGGGTCCAGCTTTGTGGGCCCAAAATGCTGGAGCCCACAAGGTTAAAGGTCTGTTTGAGGGTTAAGACTTGGTTTTAGGATTAGGGTTAGAATTAGGTTATGGTTAGGGTGAGGGTAAGGGTTAAGGTTAGGCATCTAGTGGTGATGGTTAAGGTTAGGGTAAGGGGCTAGGGAATGCATTATGTCAATGACGGGTCCCCACAAAGATAGTTAGCAAATTGCAAACAAAGGCTACTGTACCAAATATTAACATTGATTTTCTCAGGTGTTCAAATACTTATTTGCAGCTGTATCATACAAATAAATAGTTAAAGAATCATACATTGTGATTTCTGGATTTTTGTTTTTAGATTATGTCTCTCACAGTGGACATGCACCTACGATGATAATTTCAGACCCCTCCATGATTTCCAAGTGGGAGAACTTGCAAAATAGCAGGGTGTTCAAATACTTATTTAACTCACTGTGGGTGCTACTGAAGTGGAGATCTCGGACTTGGAATATGAGAGAAAAGTCATTTTGAGAAAATGGGCTTTAAAGATTTATATTGTAAAATTCCACACATTTCTATATGAAAACATAGCTAACAAGCACAACAACTGGCCAAGTAACTGTTTATAACAATGTAGACCATGTCTAATGAACAATGACAACTAAATAAAACAACATTTCCAAATAAGACCTTCAACTAACCACAGAGAACCACAAATACAGACACACAAACTTATCAGAACGGCAACTCTAGTCTTCTATGTCCATCGGAACACACAATGTCCACACAGAACACAAAGTTCACCCATGAGGGTTGAAAGCCTAGCTCTCCATGCCTGCACCATATGTAGGCCCCTCACCCATCTCTTGCTGATGCCTTTTCAGCTTTTTAGCTGTGCTCAGAGTCTTTCTGCAACGTTTTGCACTCTCAGACTGGATGGATTCGGCTTTTGCGATCCTCAGCATGTCGGTTTCCCTGATGGTGGTGACGGTAACGACAGTGCTTTCCAGCCAAAGCTTATCCATGATGGCAAGCATGGCAGAGGCCTCCTCATTAAAAGTTGAAATGGCCATACTTGCTGCTGCCTCAACCCTACTCTTACCCACAAACACTGTTTTTGGACAGCGGGCCCATATGACCGAGTTGAGGCACTCATTCGCATTTTGACATGCGGTGGTACACAGGGACCAGCTTCTGGCCCACCTCCCGAGACAAAAAGTTCCCTGCATACCGCAAGGCGGTAAATAGAGTTGTGTAAAAATTTGCTGAAAAGTTTGCAGTTTGTTCGAAATAAAAATGTAACTTTATGATTCCCGATTATTAAACGTGTCTGCTTAGAATGTCGTGTGTTAATGTCATTTCTGTGCTGGTTTACATTAGTAACCATGAGTTAGGTGACTGTTACGTTTGATAAGGAGAGCTGGAGTACTACAGCGTTAAGACTTTGAGCAGTAATAGGCTTCCTTCAGCCATTAATCTGAATCCGTTAATGTCGTGTTTTGTTGCCTGGTAACTGTCATTGCTGTGCTGGTTTACATTAGTAACCATGAGTTAGGTGACTGTTACGTTTGATAAGAAGAGCTGGAGGATTGCAACGTTAGACTCTGAGCATTAATAGGCTTCCTTCAGCCATTAATCTGCAGCGTATCACTTCACTAGCGGCCCTTTTATGTCGAGTGATGTGAGGTCAGCGGCTTTAGACGGGCTCCTATTTCACCCGGGGGCTTTTTTTAGAACTCAAAACTTAGTTTTTACACATGAAAGTTAATTATCTGAACAGAAGGTAATTAGTTGACATTACTTTATTTTGAATTATTTAGTATGTAAAACTTAAGATGTTAAGTTTGTGTATGTATGAAAAATTAATTATTTAAACAAAACATTAGTTGGCAGAACTATTTTCAAAACGTAAGAGTTTGAGTCGGCCTCAAAAATCGAAAAATCTAGTGCAGTAAGTTGCCTTGAAATTTTGAGTTTTCACAACATTTTCGTTTTTACAGTGTGCAATAATGGCATCAATACTGTCTTTGTTATTTATTCACTTACTATTAACATTACAATTAAGCATGGACATAAGTATATCAAATTACAAGTGTAAAAATACATTCAGTCAAGTACTGTGCTTATGTACTTTTTTACCTTCCACAGAATAGCTGCTGCATGGCCACATGACTTCCCTAACCCGGCAATGCAAGAGCAGCCGACTGTCTCAGGGGCCCAATCCCAAAGTGAGCCCTGAGGACTGAACTGATCTCAGGTGCTGAGTGAGTGAGTGTGTGAGGCCACATGGGCTCAGATAGGTAGAAATGGGATTGGGACAGCCCTTCACCAGATCTCATGTTACCTTGGCGATGTTTAATAACAAAGATGTTGCCGACACTTGCCGGTTTGGGAATTTTAATTTTAAGTTTGTTGCTTTCCACACGGCCGAGGCCCAGGAGACGACTGCCTGATTCCACGTTTTCTCAAACTCGTTTTACAAGCTGGACAGCAGGCTGGTCTGCTCCGTGGTCGTGGTCGTGTTGTTGTTGACCTTTTGTAATTCCCAAATTTCCCTACGGTCTCCGTGGTAAACGTCACAACGCTTTGAACTGTGGGTAATTCCCTTTGGTGAAGTCTGCAGCGATGCAGACTCACGGAAAGGGCTCGGTAAGTGTGTCCTCAGACCCTCACGGCCTTTGAAATTCGACACTGGGACGACCCTAAGCCCTTACGAATTTCGCGAGAAGGCGATTGGGCCAGTGACTCCACTTTCCCTCAGCATTACCCATGCTGTATGTTTAGCTTCATTGACACTCTGACTAGGCTCTACTGCTGCCTTCAAAAATATAAAGCCGCTGTGTCTCTTCAACAATACTGTACCTATTTTGTTACTATGCAAGTAAGTATATGCTTCTGTGCTTTTGTAATTACACAATTCTTCGCCATCAACACCTTCGGAAAATAAAAGGTAATTAACGACGTCGATGTAGCTAACATCGGGCCTTTGCTTCATGTCATCTAGCCACTCCGTCAGAAGGGATGGATGATGGACTGTTACGGTCTTGTGGTCACGACTTGTTTAAACATCCATGGTGTGTATCCACCTCCTTTTTTTTGTCCATTAGTGCTTCATCCATGGAGAAACACCGGCTTTTACAGTGAACACGCTAGCAAGCTACAAGCTATCAAACATACACAAGCTTCGAACCGGAAAAGGACAACCGACTTCCGGTTCAAAACCGCTATGAATCATGGGTAAATTCCCTAACCCGGAAAAAGGTGGATAGGTCAGAATGAAGTCTGGAGGCTGAAATGAGTGTGATTTGGTCAAATAGCACACAGATAATACATCAGAGATGACACAACTAACATTTTTGGATAAAAGCATATATGGACTTTTATCTTCTTTACAGAAATATTGTACTTTTTACTTTAAATATACAGGAAATGGTTTACAGTGTAACTACATGTATTGAGACATTTGTTTGCTCAAATAAAATAATTCTCTCAGTGATAATAAATGATCTTTTCAACAAAAGCATTATTAACACTGACAGTCATTTCTGCTGTAATAACTAAAATTTAAGTTCATAGTAACTGTACATGGACAGAGCTTGTTAATGAACATCAAGAAGTTAACATGCCAGAGTTAGCATTAATGCAAACTTACATCAGTAGTGCCTAGACAGGTAACACAAGAAAGAACATTATAAGTAACATATGACATAATATATTGATGGAAGTAATTACACAACTAGAAGAAGACAAAACATTATGTAACATGTCAACTTAAAGGTGCTGTAGGGAGGAGTGTGTATGAAGTGTGTGTGTGTATTAAAGGTGCTGTAGGGAGGAGTGTGTATGAAGTATGTGTGTGTATTAAAGGTGCTGTAGGTAGGAGTGTGAAGATCCAGGACTTTTGAACAAACAAACAATTTGAACATCAACAACTTCTCAGTCCCTCCCCCCTTTCTGCTAAAGCCCAAAATGGTCCCCTAAGCCCCTCCCCCCACAAGGGAGAATGAATGCGTGTGCATGAGCAGTGATTGACACGCAGTTAGACACCCCCCTGGCCCTGATTGGTGCATCTGAACAGTTAGACACGCCCCCTGGCCCTGATTGGTGCATCTGAACAATTAGACACGCCCCCTGGTCATGATTGGTGCATCTGAACAGTTAGACACGCCCCCTGGTCCTGATTGGTGCATCTGAACAGTTAGACACGCCCCCTGGTCCTGATTGGTGCATCTGAACAGTTAGACAACCCCCTGGCCCTGATTGGTGCATCTGAACAGTTAGACACGCCCCCTGGCCCGGATTGGTGCATCTGAACAGTTAGACAACCCCCTGGCCCTGATTGGTGCATCTGAACAGTTAGGCACCTCCCTGGCCCTGATTGGTGCATCTGAACAGGGAGCTGTGGATTTTTGCAAATCTCCCTCCAGGCTGTAGGTGGAGCCAGAGGAGCTGGATTTATTTTAATGACCTGCTTCCTGTAGTTCTACTGGAACATAGGGTCAGTTTCAGCAAATATGACAGAAAGTTAGTTTTAGAAGGCTTGCCTACTGCACCTTTAATTTAAACTCAAACCTGTAGTAACATGAACATCATTTAAAATATAAAGATATAACACAACATTTTATATCACAAATAGTTTTCTGACACTAAGAACAGACTTAGGAGGGACGCTATACGAGTCTGATTTAGTTGTTATGACTGTGACTTTATGTTCTAATGATTCATTTAAAGAGGGTACTCCAGACTGAGTGCTGTTAGTCCTGATGGCTTGTCTCTCTGAACCACTCACAGCTGGAAACTGAAGGTGTTTTCTTTTATTATCAGTAGATTTAGTAAAACAATGATTGAAGACAAAGAGGCGTTTGAGACAGAGAATCAGTAGAACTGCTGTCCCTGCTGCCAGTCCAGCATAGAGGATGCTTTTCAGACTCTCTGGTTCTGGTCTCACTGTTGGTCTCTGAGGTTTGGGCTCATCAGCTGATGTAAAGAACAGAAAATATAATGTGGCTGACTGACAGGAAGGAAATCTGTTTGAGTGAAAATGACTATATAATCTGTATCTTCCATTTTTTAAGTACAAACAGAAAAACTCCAGTTCTCCTGAATCAACATACCAGTGACATTGAGCCAACATCTACCAGAGTTACTCCCATGACTTGTGAACACTTGACACTTGTACAGTCCCGAGTCTTCAGTCCTGAGTCGAGACACATGAAGTTTGAGTCGTCCTTCTCTGAGGACGTCTTTGTCCCAAATGTTCCTGTTGAGGAGACAGAGAGGGGAAGTGAGGAGCAGACACACTGACAACTTTACATTACATTACATGTCATTTAGCTGACGATCCAAAGCGACTTCCAATTAAGTGCTTTCAACCCTGAAGGTGCAAACTCCAGACAACAAGTAGTAAGTGCAAGTACATTAGCTTTAAATAAGCAAAGCTACGAAGAGCCATATGAAAGTGCAGCTTCAAGAAATATATAATTTTTTTTAATTTTTATCCGAGGTGTAGTCTGAAGAGATGTGTTTTTATCCTTCGGCGGAAGATGCACAGGTTTTCGGCCATTCTGATGTCAGTAGGGAGCTCATTCCACCAATTAGGAGCCAGGACAGCAAACAGTCTGGATTTAGTTGAGTGATTAGTTCTCCCTCTCTGTGAGGGGGTAGCCAGCAGGTTGGCTGATGCAGAGCAGAGTGGGGGGGTTGGGGTTTAGGGTTGGACCATGTCCTGGATGTATGCTGGGGCTGATCCATTGATCGTGGCCCTGTATGCAAGTACTAGTGTCTTGAAGCAGATGTATTCAAGTACTAGTGTCTTGAAGCGGATGTATTCAAGTACTAGTGTCTTGAAGCGGATGTATTCAAGTACTAGTGTCTTGAAGCAGATGTATGCAAGTACTAGTGTCTTGAAGTGGATGTATTCAAGTACTAGTGTCTTGAAGTGGATGTTTGCAAGTACTAGTGTCTTGAAGCGTATGTATTCAAGTACTAGTGTCTTGAAGCGGATGTATTCAAGTACTAGTGTCTTGAAGCAGATGTTTGCAAGTACTAGTGTCTTGAAGTGGATGTATTCAAGTACTAGTGTCTTGAAGCAGATGTATGCAAGTACTAGTGTCTTGAAGCGGATGTATGCAAGTACTAGTGTCTTGAAGCGGATGTATTCAAGTACTAGTGTCTTGAAGTGGATGTTTGCAAGTACTAGTGTCTTGAAGTGGATGTATGCAAGTACTAGTGTCTTGAACTGGATGTTTGCAAGTACTAGTGTCTTGAAGTGGATGTATGCAAGTACTAGTGTCTTGAACTGGATGTTTGCAAGTACTAGTGTCTTGAAGCGGATGTATGCAAGTACTAGTGTCTTGAAGCGGATGTTTGCAAGTACTAGTGTCTTGAAGTGGATGTATGCAAGTACTAGTGTCTTGAAGCGTATGTATGCAAGTACTAGTGTCTTGAAGCGGATGTATTCAAGTACTAGTGTCTTGAAGTGGATGTTTGCAAGTACTAGTGTCTTGAACTGGATGTATGCAAGTACTAGTGTCTTGAAGTGGATGTATGCAAGTACTAGTGTCTTGAACTGGATGTATGCAAGTACTAGTGTCTTGAAGCGGATGTATGCAAGTACTAGTGTCTTGAAGCGTATGTATGCAAGTACTAGTGTCTTGAAGCGGATGTATGCAAGTACTAGTGTCTTGAAGCGGATGTATGCAAGTACTAGTGTCTTGAAGCGGATGTATTCAAGTACTAGTGTCTTGAAGCGGATGTATTCAAGTACTAGTGTCTTGAAGTGGATGTTTGCAAGTACTAGTGTCTTGAAGTGGATGTATGCAAGTACAAGTGTCTTGAAGTGGATGTTTGCAAGTACTAGTGTCTTGAAGCGGATGTATGCAAGTACTAGTGTCTTGAAGTGGATGTATGCAAGTACTAGTGTCTTGAAGCGGATGTATGCAAGTACTAGTGTCTTGAAGCGGATTATATAGGCCTTATTAGTCCCTAATGCTGTATCTGAAGTCTCTTTATATAGACCTTAGTGGTCCCCTAATACTGTATCTGAAGTCTCTTTTATATAGGCCTTAGTGGTCCCTAATACTGTATCTGAAGTCTCTTTATATAGACCTTAGTGGTCCCTAATGCTGTATCTGAAGTCTCTTTATATAGACCTTAGTGGTCCCCTAATGCTGTATTTGAAGTCTCTTTATATAGACCTTAGTGGTCCCCTAATACTGTATCTGAAGTCTCTTTTATATAGACCTTAGTGGTCCCCTAATACTGTATCTGAAGTCTCTTTTATATAGACCTTAGTGGTCCCCTAATACTGTATCTGAAGTCTCTTTTATATAGACCTTAGTGGTCCCCTAATACTGTATCTGAAGTCTCTTTATATAGGCCTTAGTGGTCCCTAATACTGTATCTGAAGTCTCTTTATATAGACCTTAGTGGTCCCCTAATACTGTATCTGAAGTCTCTTTTATATAGACCTTAGTGGTCCCCTAATACTGTATCTGAAGTCTCTTTCCTGAAATTCAGCCTTGGTGCAGAATTACAGCCACTTCCCCTTATGATGTCATAAAGGGAAGATTCCAGATCGGCCCATCTGAGCTTTCATTTTCTCAAAGGCAGAGCAGGATACCCAGGGCTCAGTTTACACCTATCACCATTTCTAGCCACTGGGGGACCAGAGGCAGGCTGGGGGAACGCATAATAATGTTAAAAAACCTCAAAAAGTGGCATTATCATGCCATGGGACCTTTAAGCATAAAGACTTTCAGAGAAAACAAAACTAAAAGTCTCTTTCCATGAAGAACCAGTTGGTTCAGTGTTGTCGTGAGATAGCATCACCTGATGTGTTCCTCATGTCAATCATATCAGGTTTAATTAGTAGACACAAATTCCACATTGTGTTGTGTTTTGGGGAATGAGGAAACATTCAAAACAGTTGACGTAAAAACACGACAACAATGTCTTTACACAATGTCATGACAACCTTCAGTCTGGATGTAAGAGGGGCAGATGAATGTCTCTGTCAGCTGAAACAAAAAGGAAATTCTAATAAAGATGTAAAGACAGTAAAATGTAACATTAGATAAAAATATGTACAGACATTTAAAACTGGGATCTTTGTGTGTGTGTGTGTGTGTGTGTGTGTCTGTGTGTGTGTGTGTGTGTGTGTGTGTGTGTGTGTGTGTGTCTGTGTGTGTGTGTGTGTGTGTGTGTGTGTGTGTGTGTGTGTGTGTGATATCTTCATGGCTTTATTTTCCATGTTTTTGAGTCTCAGTGACTGATGGAACAACAATCTTTGACATTGGTCCAGTATTAAGCGTGAAGACTTTCAGAGAAAGCAAAACTAAAAGTCTCTTTCCATGAAGAACCAGTTGGTTCAGTGTTGTCGTGAGATAGCATCACCTGATGTGTTCCTCATGTCAATCATATCAACTGCTGCCACTCAGCGGTTAGGGGACTTTACTCAACATTTGGTCTCGGTCCAACGGGGACGAGAGAAGCTGCAAAGTCACATTCAGTTCTCCACCTGCTTTGTCTGACAGAAGGACACCTATAGTGCGTCTCACTATCTTTGTGGGGACCCGTCATTGACATAATGCATTCCCTAGCCCCTTACCCTAACCTTAACCATCACCACTAGATGCCTAACCTTAACCCTTACCCTCACCCTAACCATAACCTAATTCTAACCCTAATCCTAAAATCAAGTCTTAACCCTCAAACAGACCTTTAACCTTGTGGGGTCCAGCATTTTGGCCCACAAAGCTGGTCGGACCCCACAAGTATACTGGACTCCCGGTTTTTGGACCACACGAATACAGTTAAACGAGAACACACACACATATATATATATATATATATATATATATATATATATATATATATATATATATATATATATATATATATATATATATATATATATATATATATATATATATATATATACACACACACACACAGAAACACACACACCTGTAGACAATTACTTCTGCTAAAATGTTCCTACATTCAATTATATTTTCACATAGTTAAACGAGAACACACACACACACACACACACACACACAGACCCATCGCGACAAGGCAAGCAAACCAAGCAATTGTTTGGGGCCCCAAGACAACGACTGGTTAAGAATAAAATGCAACGACAAACTGTGTGAGCGCCCCTTTGATAGTCAATGCAGTAAAGTGCAATGACACTGTTATCGGGATCCCCCTCAAGGGGCCCCTCTCGTGATCTCTGCTGCCGGCAAAGTACAAAACCTCCTCGGTCGGCAGTCATCAGGAAGCCAGAAAAGGAAGAAGAGAAAGGAAGAGGAGGATAAGAACAAACCAGATAGTGGTAAGTGATCAGTTCCACTGGATGAAATAGCTCTACTTGTCTTGGTGTCATTTTGCAGCAGATAGGCTAGCGAAAATATGTTTATGTTAGCTAACGTTACCGGTAACCTGCCTGATGGCAAATGCTGCTTGTAACGAACAGTTAGTGCAACTTTTTTTTCGAACGGACGGAATATGGTTACATACTACTGTAATATGTTTGTTAATGTTATTAATGATTGTTATTATAAAGTTACCATCTTTTCTTTCTCCCTCAAGGTGACTTACATGTCTCAGCCCTCAGGCTCTTCCTAAGGATACCTCCACTGATGCAGGTAGAGTCAACTTCTCTCACTGAGCTCAGCTGTTAATAGAGACCTCTTTCAATATGCTAACAGTGAAATGGTAAAACGTACTTCACAGGTAATTTCAGATTGTTTTTCAATTATGTTCCCAGCTACACCATCAACTCCGTCCTCAACATCAACAGATGCATCACTTCTCAGTGCTGATGTTTGCTCTATAGCACACGGTTCCACCACCACAAGCTCTATAAGTCTAGCTGATCCCCTGCACAGCCCAGAGTCTAAACTCAGAAGTGTGTGCTGTCATATTGCTTGAAAAAAACAGTGCAAATCACTATTGAATTCCCACCAAACGGTGTAAATACCAGTCACTTTTGCCCATGGACATTTCAGAATTTTTACTATACAGTAGTGCCTGTCAAATTTCTAGTTGTCAGACACTCAGTGATGCATTCTGTTCCTCGACAGATGGATTATATTAATACAAACATTATTTCCCCCCAGCTACACCGTTACTTATGTGACCTGCACTGCTGGAAGAATGCATTGTAACTCTAACATTGATTGAACATTGGCGCCATCTGCTGGATCATTGGCACTAATTGCCTTTCTGTTTATAAGCTTCATAGATCTGTTTACATGTAACGTTATGTACGTATGTGTCTATGAATAGGCATGTATACACTTTATTATATACAACTTATAGTTACTCCGCTCCATTCATCTGTTACAGCTTTAGTTACTAGTTACTTTAGTTACTCCACTACATTCATCTGTTCCAGCTTTAGTTACTAGTTACTTTAGTTACTCCACTACATTCATCTGTTCCAGCTTTAGTTACTAGTTACTTTAGTTACTCCGCTACATTCATCTGTTCCAGCTTTAGTTACTAGTTACTTTACCCATTCAGATTACTGCACACAGAACACACACGCACACACACACACACACATAGTGCGTCTCACTATCTTTGTGGGGCCCCGTCATTGACATAATGCATTCCCTAGCCCCTTACCCTAACCTTAACCATCACCACTAGATGCCGAACCTTAACCCTTACCCTCACCCTAACCATAACCTAATTCTAACCCTAATCCTAAAACCAAGTCTTAACCCTCAAACAGACCTTTAACCTTGTGGGCTCCAGCATTTTGGCCCCACAAGGCTGGTCGGACCC
>CM042328.1:1030000-1045000 GCA_023566125.1 Zingel zingel | reverse complement strand
TCAGCCCTGTTGTCCACAGTCGATCTATTAACATCATTATTTCAGGACAAACGGGGCTATTAGAATATCTGTGCTGCAGTGAGGTCACTTGAATGTAAAAAAAGGTTGTATGACCTTAAAGACAAATAAATAAATAAAACGGAACATGAATCTCACAGATATGTATTGATATCACACACATATCAATACAAGTGAAGCCAATCTCCTCTAGATCAGTTCCCATATGTATTAGGAGTCACACTGTGAAGAAATAAACATAACTTATACAGTTGACTAAATATATACATTTTATCAAAAGAAGTCCAGACGCGTTTGCCCTCATGACATTCACTTATCCAATAATCAAATAATAATCTCATATTTATTGATATCAAACACAGCAATGTTCTAAAACAGTTCTCCTATATTTATATATTTGGAGTCATGCAGTGCAAAAATAAACATAATGAACATTATAACTCATGTAAAAGGACAAACTATTAACATTTCTTCCAAAAAGGCCTAAATGTTGCCCCATCTCCACCAGTCTCCTCTGTAGAACGCTAACAGACTGCAGTGATCCATCTTTACACTCTTTAGCCTTTGCTCTTGCTCGGATTTGCTGGAGAGATCCATCTTGTCCTCTCCATACACTCTTTGTATGACGGACCTGCCTTCCCATTGGTTGAAAGACGTCCACACAATCTCGCAAAGCATCTTGGGATATTCAAAATGGCAGCTAGCATCGAGCTAACGGCAAAAATGACGGAAAATTGATAAATTATGGACATCAAGTGGATAAATCTTGGATGTAAGCGTTTGGATTCATTGCTGAACAACTCCGAAAAGAGTCCCAACTTCCAGGCTGGATAGAAACCTTCTGTAAAGGCTACAAAGACACCAAAGACCCCCTCGCGATGGCTAACTCCTTAGCTTTTAGCAACAACAATCGGTAAGTGGCTACATTAAACCGTTATCAAATGATCTAAATATTAATCAGAGGTGCCGTATCTCGTCGTGGACGATGCCGTAGGGCTCTGAGGGTTAAGCCACAGTTAACCTTTGGTGGGGCCTACAGGGTATCTATGTCTAACGGATTATGGGAACATACAGTTGTTATGCGATCATGAATAAGGGTTTCCAGATGGGGATTTCAGGAGCTATAAGACGGTCGGGTCTAGCCTCATTTCGAAGAAGACTTGGGTCGGTGCAACGCTGCATGTACCTGTGTTTTCCCTCATGAGAGTTTGTTGAATATTGAATAAAGCTGCCTATAATCTGAAATCATCGGAGTCGTCATCTTTGAGCATCTCCATCATCAGTTTCCAGAGAGCACCGTCTCTCACCAATATTTTGATTTGTACTAGCTTTTGAGTTATGCTGTGTATTGCTTTTATGGTCATTCATTGGGAGGGTGTACATTCTGTTAAGACGTACATCCTCTGAGACATTTGATTTAAAAAGAAAAAAGAAACAACAACCAGTAACCTGTATCTTACTGCCAGGAGAGAGACCTGGAGAGAGACCTGTATCTTACTGCCAGGAGAGAGACCTGTATCTTACTGCCAGGAGAGAGACCTGTATCTTACTGCCAGGAGAGAGACCTGTATCTTACTGCCAGGAGAGAGACCTCTGTCTTACTGCCAGGAGAGAGACCTCTGTCTTACTGCCAGGAGAGAGACCTGTATCTTACTGCCAGGAGAGAGACCTGTATCTTACTGCCAGGAGAGAGACCTCTGTCTTACTGCCAGGAGAGAGACCTCTGTCTTACTGCCAGGAGAGAGACCTGTATCTTACTGCCAGGAGAGAGACCTGTATCTTACTGCCAGGAGAGAGACCTGTATCTTACTGCCAGGAGAGAGACCTGTATCTTACTGCCAGGAGAGAGACCTGTATCTTACTGCCAGGAGAGAGACCTGTATCTTACTGCCAGGAGAGAGACCTCTGTCTTACTGCCAGGAGAGAGACCTGTATCTTACTGCCAGGAGAGAGACCTGTATCTTACTGCCAGGAGAGAGACCTGTATCTTACTGCCAGGAGAGAGACCTCTGTCTTACTGCCAGGAGAGAGACCTCTGTCTTACTGCCAGGAGAGAGACCTGGAGAGAGACCTGTATCTTACTGCCAGGAGAGAGACCTGTATCTTACTGCCAGGAGAGAGACCTGTATCTTACTGCCAGGAGAGAGACCTGTATCTTACTGCCAGGAGAGAGACCTCTGTCTTACTGCCAGGAGAGAGACCTCTGTCTTACTGCCAGGAGAGAGACCTGTATCTTACTGCCAGGAGAGAGACCTGTATCTTACTGCCAGGAGAGAGACCTCTGTCTTACTGCCAGGAGAGAGACCTCTGTCTTACTGCCAGGAGAGAGACCTGTATCTTACTGCCAGGAGAGAGACCTGTATCTTACTGCCAGGAGAGAGACCTCTGTCTTACTGCCAGGAGAGAGACCTGTATCTTACTGCCAGGAGAGAGACCTGTATCTTACTGCCAGGAGAGAGACCTGTATCTTACTGCCAGGAGAGAGACCTCTGTCTTACTGCCAGGAGAGAGACCTCTGTCTTACTGCCAGGAGAGAGACCTCTGTCTTACTGCCAGGAGAGAGACCTGTATCTTACTGCCAGGAGAGAGACCTGTATCTTACTGCCAGGAGAGAGACCTCTGTCTTACTGCCAGGAGAGAGACCTGTATCTTACTGCCAGGAGAGAGACCTGTATCTTACTGCCAGGAGAGAGACCTGGCGGGCCCCCCAAACAAGATTAAATCATTTAAACCGTGAGCCAACCTGTTGTTTCTGTTTGTTCTTTCAGTTTCACCGTCATCTCTTCAGTCAGTGACGTTCTGCGTGTTCTCATGAATGGGTCCGTATGATATCTTACCATCATGTATGCACACTAGGGCTGCACAATTAATCACAATTGTATCTAAATCTCAATATGAACTAGTGCAATATCCAAATTCCAGAGGGGTGCAATATTTGTATAAATATTTGTCCCCCAGTAGCTAGAAATGGTGATAGGTGTAAACCGAGCCCTGGGTATCCTGCTCTGCCTTTGAGAAAATGAAAGCTCAGATGTGTCAATCAGGAATCTTCCCTTTATGACGTCATAAGGGGAAAGGTTACCTCCCCTTTCTCTGCTTTGCCCGCCCAGAGAATTTGGCCCCCCCATGAGAGAGAGAGAGAGAGACATCATGGCTTTCAAACGAGCAAAGTTGCAGTTGGTCAAGGCCAAACCCCCCCCCCCCCACCCCCCCCCCCCCCCCCCCCTCCACCTTGCCCCCCCCTCTCTCCTCCTCAATAGCATTTAAAGCTACAGACACAGAAATGGCACATCCTAAGGAAAGCTCATTGTGGGACTGGCTCTAGTGGCTGTAATTCTGCACCAAGGCTGAATTTAGGGAAAGAGACTTCAGATACAGTATTAGGGGACCACTAAGGTCTATATAAAGAGACTTCAGATACAGTATTAGGGGACCACTAAGGTCTATATAAAAGAGACTTCAGATACAGTATTAGGGGACCACTAAGGCCTATATAAAGAGACTTCAGATACAGCATTAGGGACCACTAAGGCCTATATAAAAGAGACTTCAGATACAGTATTAGGGACCACTAAGGTCTATATAAAAGAGACTTCAGATACAGTATTAGGGACCACTAAGGTCTATATAAAAGAGACTTCAGATACAGTATTAGGGACCACTAAGGTCTATATAAAGAGACTTCAGATACAGTATTAGGGGACCACTGAGGCCTATATAAAGAGACTTCAGATACAGTATTAGGGACCACTAAGGTCTATATAAAAGAGACTTCAGATACAGTATTAGGGACCACTAAGGTCTATATAAAAGAGACTTCAGATACAGTATTAGGGACCACTAAGGTCTATATAAAAGAGACTTCAGATACAGTATTAGGGACCACTAAGGTCTATATAAAGAGACTTCAGATACAGTATTAGGGGACCACTAAGGCCTATATAAAAGAGACTTCAGATACAGTATTAGGGGACCACTAAGGCCTATATAAAAGAGACTTCAGATACAGTATTAGGGGACCACTAAGGTCTATATAAAGAGACTTCAGATACGGTATTAGGGGACGACTAAGGCCTATATAAAAGAGACTTCAGATACAGTATTAGGGACCACTAAGGCCTATATAAAGAGACTTCAGATACAGTATTAGGGGACCACTAAGGCCTATATAAAGAGACTTCAGATACAGTATTAGGGGACCACTAAGGTCTATATAAAGAGACTTCAGATACAGTATTAGGGGACCACTAAGGTCTATATAAAGATACTTCAGATACAGTATTAGGGGACCACTAAGGCCTATATAAAGATACTTCAGATACAGTATTAGGGGACCACTAAGGTCTATATAAAGAGACTTCAGATACAGTATTAGGGGACCACTAAGGTCTATATAAAGAGACTTCAGATACAGTATTAGGGGACCACTAAGGCCTATATAAAGATACTTCAGATACAGTATTAGGGGACCACTAAGGTCTATATAAAGAGACTTCAGATACAGTATTAGGGGACCACTAACGTCTATATAAAGAGACTTCAGATACAGTATTAGGGGACCACTAAGGCCTATATAAAAGAGACTTCAGATACAGTATTAGGGGACGACTAAGGTCTATATAAAGGACTTGAGGAGGTTCGGGGCTTAGCCCGGAGCCATTTAAATAAACTGAATGCAATGCAAAATAGCGTTTGGCTTGCCCAGCTTGTTAGTAGCCAGTGTATGTTCATTTTAGCTTCCAGTTTGTAGATGTTGGTTAGATCGCACCAACATTTGGTCTAATCATAACTGGCCTGGCAACCCAAAGGCCAAGGTCTTGTTTCCAGATTTGTGTAGCGACCTATGATGGTCTGGGGGTCCTTCCCCAGAAAATATTGAGCATTAAACACTTAATTTCCTGCATTCAGGTGAATTTCTATGCACCTATTTCTATCAATATGCTGGAAATATCTTTATGTAAAGATAAACATAGATTACATCCCAAATATGAAAACATAATGGAATATAATGCAATAAAGCTCTCAGGCATTCTGTATCGCTTTAATCTATTTATTCTCTTGTAGATCGACTTTTCTAATGATATCTGAGTCAGCACACATGTAGCCTAGCATCATTTACTGCTCCCTCCTCTTTTGCGTCTTTTGTTGAGGAAGTAACCACCTTAAATGTGCACATGACCATTATTCACCTCAATGATACATTAATTCATTTTAATTAATTAATAAACCTGGACGGCAATATTTCAGATGTGTTTGAACAAGATTTCTGCTCATGTCCAAAACTTTGTGCACATTCAAAATATATCCCATCTGTGCTCTCTGTGATTTGGAGGAGTCGTGATATTTTGAGAAAAATAAAGTGATAGTAGGCTATTACAAGAATAAAGTCAATATATTTCAGAAAATAATCCACCTGCACCACAGCCTACTGTGCATTACGTGATTGCTCTGCTGAGACGGTAGATCTCAGACCGTCTGACAGACTCAGAGCCCCGTTTGGGTCTCTGTTCTCTGGATGAGACAACGTTTAGGGAAGTGGCTGAACGCTGCTCTACATCGGAGGTGGAAAACCGAAACTAGACCTACTGCAGAAATACACGGAGCTCAAACGGGACACATCTCTGAAGCTACCCTGCATTTTACAGCGAGAGTGCACACTAATAAGCGACGCACAGGTCTGCTTCAGAGCTCCGTGTGTTTGAGTCTGAGCCATAGACTGGAAACGTCACATCACGGGAACTTCAAACTAAATCATTAGTATTGCCCTCCTGAACTTTGTGTTGATGGCATCAAGGTATCAGACTGATGTATGCAGTATGTGCAAAGCCACAGCACAATGACTAACACAGGACTTTGACCCAGGAGAGGGTTCACGTCCCGTTAGAAAAGAAAAGGAAAGGTATTTTTAACTCACACACACACACACACACACACACACACACACACACAAGTGCGTCTCACTATCTTTGTGGGGACCCGTCATTGACATAATGCATTCCCTAGCCCCTTACCCTAACCTTAACCATCACCACTAGATGCCTAACCTTAACCCTTACCCTCACCCTAACCATAACCTAATACTTCCTAATATCACGCCATACCTCCTAATATCATGCCATACCTCCTGATATCACGCCATACTTCCTGATATCACGCCATACTTCCTGATATCACGCCATACCTCCTGATATCACGCCATACCTCCTGATATCACGCCATACCTCCTGATATCATGCCATACCTCCTGATATCACGCCATACCTCCTGATATCATGCCTATACCTCCTGATATCACGCCATACCTCCTGATATCATGCCTATACCTCCTGATATCACGCCATACCTCCTGATATCATGCCATACCTCCTGATATCACGCCATACCTCCTGATATCATGCCATACCTCCTGATATCATGCCTATACCTCCTGATATCACGCCATACCTCCTGATATCATGCCATACCTCCTGATATCATGCCATACCTCCTGATATCACGCCATACCTCCTGATATCATGCCTATACCTCCTGATATCATGCCATACCTCCTGATATCACGCCATACCTCCTGATATCATGCCATACCTCCTGATATTACGCCATACTTTCTGATATCACGCCATACCTCCTAATATCACGCCATACCTCCTGATATCACGCCATACCTCCTGATATCCCGCCATACCTCCTAATATCACGCCATACCTCCTGATATCACGCCATACCTCCTGATATCACGCCATACCTCCTGGTATCACGCCATACTTCCTGACGCTGAGGCCACCGACTCGCAGGCCCAAAGTTGCGAGGGTGGTTTTCAGCTCACAGGCGCTAGGGGGGAGCGAGACAACCGCCATTCAACCCGAAAAAAGTCATATAACCATTGCAATGACTCCGAAGCTGTTCGGTTAAGGTCAATCAAGCTAAAAAGAACGGCGTAGTTCCCCTTTAATAACACTAAATCCGTTGCGTGCATTGCGTGGAGTAGATGGTGCATTGCGTGCAGTAGATGGTGCATTGCGTGGAGTAGATGGTGCATTGCGTGCAGTAGATGGTGCATTGCGTGCAGTAGATGGTGCATTGCGTGGAGTAGATGGTGCATTGCGTGGAGTAGATGGTGCATTGCGTGCAGTAGATGGTGCATGGCGTGGAGTAGATGGTGAATTGCGTGCAGTAGATGGTGCATGGCGTGCAGTAGATGGTGCATGGCGTGGAGTAGATGGTGCATTGCGTGGAGTAGATGGTGCATGGCGTGGAGTAGATGGTGAATTGCGTGCAGTAGATGGTGCATGGCGTGCAGTAGATGGTGCATGGCGTGCAGTAGATGGTGCATGGCGTGCAGTAGATGGTGCATTGCGTGCAGTAGATGGTGCATTGCGTGGAGTAGATGGTGCATTGCGTGCAGTAGATGGTGCATTGCGTGCAGTAGATGGTGCATTGCGTGGAGTAGATGGTGCATTGCGTGGAGTAGATGGTGCATTGCGTGCAGTAGATGGTGCATGGCGTGGAGTAGATGGTGAATTGCGTGCAGTAGATGGTGCATGGCGTGCAGTAGATGGTGCATGGCGTGGAGTAGATGGTGCATTGCGTGGAGTAGATGGTGCATGGCGTGGAGTAGATGGTGAATTGCGTGCAGTAGATGGTGCATGGCGTGCAGTAGATGGTGCATGGCGTGCAGTAGATGGTGCATGGCGTGGAGTGCTCCATCTTCCCCCTGAGAATGCGTCTGTTTTGTGTGTTGTGGTGGCTGTTTGCCGGATGATGATCGGCGACTGGCGGTCGGAGGTCACCGCACTTCTTAATTCCCAGCTGCGTGGCTGCAGGCGCAGAGCACAGGAAGATCAAGACGAAGACGAGGGAAGTTCATAAAACAGAAAGTGAAGGCTGGAATAACTGTGACCTCGGGGGAAGAGAAGATGAAATAATGATAATAAGATCAACGGGGGGAAGAGAGGAGGAAAGACAGGAGGAGAGGAGAGAGCTGAGAAAATAAAGAATAAAAGAATAAAGGAGGGAAGATTCCGAGAGGAGATAGAGAGCTGGAGAGTCCAGCTGCATTCACTTCACTAATCCAGATGATCTAAACACACGACCCGGGGCTGCAGAGGCAGAGAGAGAGAGAGTGTGTGTGTGTGTCTGTGTGTGTGTGTGTGTGTGTGTGTGTGTGTGTGTGTGTGTGTGTGTGTGTGTGTGTGTGTGTTTGTGTGTGTGTGTGTTTGTGTGTGTCTGTGTGTTCTCGTTTAACTGTATTCGTGGGGTCCAAAAACCGGGAATACAGTATACTTGTGGGGTCCGACCAGCCTTGTGGGCCCAAAATGCTGGAGCCCACAAGGTTAAAGGTCTGTTTGAGGGTTAAGACTTGGTTTTAGGATTAGGGTTAGAATTAGGTTATGGTTAGGGTGAGGGTAAGGGTTAAGGTTAGGCATCTAGTGGTGATGGTTAAGGTTAGGGTAAGGGGCTAGGGAATGCATTATATCAATGACGGGTCCCCACAAAGATAGTGAGACGCACTAAGTGTGTGTATGTGTGTGTGTGAGTTTTTGCAGGCTGTCCTCTTTCACTGTCAGCACAAATAACGCACTGCAATTCGTATGTATTACTATTAAATAAAGTTGACGAGTGACGTGTGACTGGCGGCTGCATTGTTAGAAGAAGAAGCAGGTGATGATGATGGCTGCTTACGAGCTCAAGCAAAAGAGAGCGTCTCAAGCAATAAAGCAATTTGTATATGAGCCAAAAAAATGACTTTGGCCATGTAAGAATATCGTTGAACCATGCAACCAAATAACGTAGTCGGATTCAGTTTATCCAGCCTGTTTTCCTTACAGGTCGACTTCCATTGTTCCAGCGACACTATGGGCCCTATCTTGCACCCGGCGCAGCGCCAAGCCCAATACTAGTGTCTTTGCTAGTTTAACAATGACGCAGTTGTCAATTTCGCGTCCAACGCTCGCGTCATTTAAATAGTAAATGCACCTGCACCCTTATAGGGAGGTGTGTTCAGGTGCATTCTGGGCATGCTGGTCTTATAGGGAGGTGTGTTCAGGTGCATTCTGGGCGTGCTAGTCTTACAGGGAGGTGTGTTCAGGTGCATTCTGGGCATGCAGGTCTTATAGGGAGGTGTGTTCAGGTGCATTCTGGGCATGCTGTTGTTACAGGGATGTGTGTTCAGTTGCATTCTGGGCGTGCTGGTCTTACAGGGAGGTGTGTTCAGGTGCATTCTGGGCGTGCTGGTCTTACAGGGAGGTGTGTTCAGGTGCCTTTTTCTGGGCGTGCTGGTCTTACAGGGAGGTGTGTTCAGGTGCATTCTGGGCGTGCTGGTCTTACAGGGAGGTGTGTTCAGGTACATTCTGGGCGTGCTGGTCTTACAGGGAGGTGTGTTCAGGTGCCTTTTTCTGGGCGTGCTGGTCTTACAGGGAGGTGTGTTCAGGTGCATTCTGGGCGTGCTGGACTTACAGGGAGGTGTGTTCAGGTGCATTCTGGGCGTGCTGGTCTTACAGGGAGGTGTGTTCAGGTACATTCTGGGCGTGCTGGTCTTACAGGAAGGTGTGTTCAGGTGCATTCTGGGCGTGCTGGTCTTACAGGGAGGTGTGTTCAGGTGCATTCTGGGCGTGCTGGTCTTACAGGAAGGTGTGTTCAGGTGCATTCTGGGCGTGCTGGTCTTACAGGGAGGTGTGTTCAGGTGCATTCTGGGAGTATTGCTATCTTAAGGCAGTGGGAAGTGATGGCACCATTGACCAACAAAAACCTGGTCTAAAGTCAGTAACGCAGCATTTCATTGTTATTTTAACAGAGTAAGTAAAATGCTCCTAGGCTCACACACACACACACACACACACACACACACACACACACACACACACACACACACACACACAGAAGATTACAGATAAATGTGCTTAAATTGTTAAAATAGGGCCCTTAGAGTTACTTGTCCATGTTTGTAAACCCTCCACGAATTCAAACTGGGATTTAACAGCAGACCAGCGTGTCACTTCCTTCCTGTCCCCTGTAGATCCACAGCAGATCAGCGTGTCACTTCCTTCCTGTCCCCTGCAGATCCACAGCAGACCAGCGTGTCACTTCCTTCCTGTCCCCTGTAGATCCACTTCCTTTTTTAAATTTATTTTTTCGGCCCAATTCTCAGAGGAGGATCCAGAGAGCGGTCTGCCCAGTCGAGCGTCGCAGCCAGATGGACAGATTGGACACAATGGGATACAAATGAGCAAAGACTCATGGGTAATTTGGCGTGATGATGTGATTTGATGCAACATCTGAGCATCTATCCACCCACCATTTAATCAGGGGGCAGTTGTCTTAGAATGGAGGGATGAATTAACAGATACAGAGGATGGAAAGAGGGAAGAAAAGGACAGACATTTGATGGAGGAATAAATGAATTGATGGATGAAAGGCTAAATGAATGGAGGGATAGGCAGATCATTGGATGGATGGATGGATGGATGGATGAAAAGATTAAAGACTTGTTGGATAGATAGATTAATTAATGTATGGATGAAAGGATTTAGTGGATGGATGAATAAAAGGATGGATGGATGGATGGATGGAGGATGGGTGGATGGATGGATAGATGGGTGGGTGGATGGATGGATGGATGGATGGATGGAGGGGTGGATGGATGGATAGATGGGTGGATGGATGGATAGATAGATGGGTGGGTGGATGGATGGATGGATGGATGGATGGATGGATGGATGGAGGGGTGGATGGATGGACGGATGGATGGATGGATGGAGGGGTGGGTGGATGGATGGATGGATGGATAGATGGGTGGGTGGATGGATGGATGGATGGATGGATGGATGGATGGAGGGGTGGATGGATGGATGGATGGATGGATGGATGGAGGGGTGGATGGATGGATAGATGGGTGGATGGATGGATAGATGGGTGGGTGGATGGATGGATGGATGGATGGATGGAGGGGTGGGTGGATGGATGGATGGATGGATAGATGGGTGGATGGATGATGGATGGATGGAGGGGTGGATGGATGGATAGATGGGTGGATGGATGGATAGATGGGTGGGTGGATGGATGGATGGATGGATGGATGGATGGAGGGGTGGATGGATGGATAGATGGATGGATGGATGGATGGATGGATGAAAAGATTAAAGACTTTTTGGATAGATAGATTAATTAATGTATGGATGAAAGGATTTAGTGGATGGATGAATAAAAGGATGGATGGATGGATGGATGGAGGATGGGTGGATGGATGGATAGATGGGTGGGTGGATGGATGGATGGATGGATGGAGGGGTGGATGGATGGATAGATGGGTGGATGGATGGATAGATGGGTGGGTGGATGGATGGATGGATGGATGGATGGATGGAGGGGTGGATGGATGGATGGATGGATGGATGGATGGAGGGGTGGGTGGATGGATGGATGGATGGATAGATGGGTGGGTGGATGGATGGATGGATGGATGGATGGATGGATGGAGGGGTGGATGGATGGATGGATGGATGGATGGAGGGGTGGATGGATGGATAGATGGGTGGATGGATGGATAGATGGGTGGGTGGATGGATGGATGGATGGATGGATGGATGGAGGGGTGGGTGGATGGATGGATGGATAGATGGGTGGATGGATGATGGATGGATGGAGGGGTGGATGGATGGATAGATGGGTGGATGGATGGATAGATGGGTGGGTGGATGGATGGATGGATGGATGGAGGGGTGGATGGATGGATATATGGATGGATGGATGGATGGATGAAAAGATTAAAGACTTTTTGGATAGATAGATTAATTAATGTATGGATGAAAGGATTTAGTGGATGGATGAATAAAAGGATGGATGGATGGATGGATGGAGGATGGGTGGATGGATGGATAGATGGGTGGGTGGATGGATGGATGGATGGATGGAGGGGTGGATGGATGGATAGATGGGTGGATGGATGGATGGATGGATGGATGGAGGGGTGGATGGATGGATAGATGGGTGGATGGATGGATAGATGGGTGGGTGGATGGATGGATGGATGGATGGAGGGGTGGATGGATGGATAGATGGATGGATGGATGGATGGATGGAGGGGTGGGTGGATGGATGGGTGGATGGATAGATGATGGATGGATGGATGGATGGGTGGAGAGATGGATGGATGGAGGGACAGATTAATGGACAGATGGATGGATGGATGGAGGGATGGGTGGATGGATGGATGGATGGGTGGAGAGATGGATGGATGGATGAAAGGCTAAATGAATGGATGGATAGGTAGATCATTGGATGGATGGATGGATGGATGGATGAAAAGATTAAAGACTTTTTGGATAGATAGATTAATTAATGTATGGATGAAAGGATTTAGTAGATGGATGAATAAAAGGATGGATGGATGGAGGATGGGTGGATGGATGGATAGATGGGTGGGTGGATGGATGGATGGATGGATGGAGGGGTGGATGGATGGATAGATGGGTGGATGGATGGATGGATGGATGGAGGGGTGGATGGATGGATAGATGGGTGGATGGATGGATAGATGGGTGGGTGGATGGATGGATGGATAGATGGGTGGATGGATGGATGGATGGATGGATGGATGGAGGGGTGGATGGATGGATAGATGGGTGGATGGATGGATAGATGGGTGGGTGGATGGATGGATGGATCGATGGAGGGGTGGATGGATGGATAGATGGATGGATGGATGGATGGAGGGGTGGGTGGATGGATGGGTGGATGGATAGATGATGGATGGATGGATGGATGGAGGGGTGGATGGATGGATAGATGGATGGATGGATGGATGGATGGATGGATGGAGGGGTGGGTGGATGGATGGGTGGATGGATAGATGATGGATGGATGGATGGATGGGTGGAGAGATGGATGGATGGAGGGACAGATTAATGGACAGATGGATGGATGGATGGAGGGATGGATGGGTGGATGGATGGATGGGTGGAGAGATGGATGGATGGATGAAAGGCTAAATGAATGGAGGGATAGGTAGATCATTGGATGGATGGATGGATGGATGGATGAAAAGATTAAAGACTTGTTGGATAGATAGATTAATTAATGTATGGATGAAAGGATTTAGTAGATGGATGAATAAAAGTATGGATGGATGGATGGATGGGTGGGTGGATGGATGGATGGATGGAGGGGTGGATGGATGGGTGGGTGGATGGATGGATGGAGGGGTGGATGGATGGATAGATGGGTGGATGGATGGATGGATGGATGGAGGGGTGGATGGATGGATGGGTGGATGGATAGATGATGGATGTATGGATGGAGGGGTGGATAGATGGATGGATGGGTGAATCGATGGATGGATGGGTGGAGAGATGGATGGATGGATGGACGGCTGGATGATGGATGGATGATAGATGGATGTATGGATGGATGGATGGATGGATGATGGAGTAACTTCCTGGCCCTGAGGGGTTTCCAACAATATTTCACCGTGAAAACAACAGAAAGGAAGACGTCCATGTGATTCGGAGGAGAAATGAAGGAACATGTTAGTAGAAAGTAAAGGCAGATAAGTTCAGTGGGCATGCTGTCACAAGCGTGCGTTCCCTCCCAGAGACAGCGCAGGTGAACGTGGAGCGAGGGTTAGTCCTCCCAACGACAGCGCAGGTGAACGTGGAGCGAGGGTTAGTCCCTCCAGAGACAGAGCAGGTGAACGTGGAGCGAGGGTTAGTCCTCCCAGAGACAGAGCAGGTGAACGTGGAGCGAGGGTTAGTCCCTCCCAGAGACAGAGCAGGTGAACGTGGAGCGAGGGTTAGTCCCTCCCAGAGACAGAGCAGGTGAACGTGGAGCGAGGGTTAGTCCTCCCAGAGACAGCGCAGGTGAACGTGGAGCGAGGGTTAGTCCCTCCCAGAGACAGAGCAGGTGAACGTGGAGCGAGGGTTAGTCCCTCCAGAGACAGAGCAGGTGAACGTGGAGCGAGGGTTAGTCCCTCCAGAGACAGAGCAGGTGAACGTGGAGCGAGGGTTAGTCCTCCCAGAGACAGAGCAGGTGAACGTGGAGCGAGGGTTAGTCCCTCCAGAGACAGAGCAGGTGAACGTGGAGCGAGGGTTAGTCCCTCCAGAGACAGAGCAGGTGAACGTGGAGCGAGGGTTAGTCCTCCCAACGACAGCGCAGGTGAACGTGGAGCGAGGGTTAGTCCTCCCAACGACAGAGCAGGTGAACGTGGAGCGAGGGTTAGTCCTCCCAACGACAGAGCAGGTGAACGTGGAGCGAGGGTTAGTCCCTCCCAACGACAGCGCAGGTGAACGTGGAGCGAGGGTTAGTCCTCCCAACGACAGAGCAGGTGAACGTGGAGCGAGGGTTAGTCCCTCCAGAGACAGAGCAGGTGAACGTGGAGCGAGGGTTAGTCCTCCCAGAGACAGAGCAGGTGAACGTGGAGCGAGGGTTAGTCCCCTCCAGAGACAGAGCAGGTGAACGTGGAGCGAGGGTTAGTCCCCTCCAGAGACAGAGCAGGTGAACGTGGAGCGAGGGTTAGTCCTCCCAGAGACAGAGCAGGTGAACGTGGAGCGAGGGTTAGTCCTCCCAGAGACAGAGCAGGTGAACGTGGAGCGAGGGTTAGTCCTCCCAGAGACAGAGCAGGTGAACGTGGAGCGAGGGTTAGTCCTCCCAGAGACAGAGCAGGTGAACGTGGAGCGAGGGTTAGTCCCCTCCAGAGACAGAGCAGGTGAACGTGGAGCGAGGGTTAGTCCCTCCAGAGACAGAGCAGGTGAACGTGGAGCGAGGGTTAGTCCTCCCAACGACAGAGCAGGTGAACGTGGAGCGAGGGTTAGTCCTCCCAGAGACAGAGCAGGTGAACGTGGAGCGAGGGTTAGTCCCTCCCAGAGACAGAGCAGGTGAACGTGGAGCGAGGGTTAGTCCTCCCAGAGACAGAGCAGGTGAACGTGGAGCGAGGGTTAGTCCTCCCAGAGACAGAGCAGGTGAACGTGGAGCGAGGGTTAGCCCCTCCAG
>CM042328.1:1017500-1020000 GCA_023566125.1 Zingel zingel | reverse complement strand
CAGTAGAGAGACAACAGTAGAGAGACAACAGTAGAGACAACATTAGAGAGACAACAGTAGAGAGACAACAGTAGAGAGACTGCAGTAGAGAGACAGCATTAGAGAGACAACAGAGAGACAACAGAGAGACAACAGAGAGACAACAGTAGAGAGACAACAGTAGAGAGACTGCAGTAGAGAGACAGCATTAGAGAGACAACAGAGAGACAACAGAGAGACAACATTAGAGAGACAACAGTAGAGAGACAACAGTAGAGACAACATTAGAGAGACAACAGTAGAGACAACAGTAGAGAGACAGCAGTAGAGAGACAACATTAGAGAGACAACAGTAGAGAGACAACAGTAGAGAGACTGCAGTAGAGAGACAGCATTAGAGAGACAACAGAGAGACAACAGTAGAGAGACAACAGTAGAGAGACAACAGAGAGACAACAGAGAGACAACAGTAGAGAGACAACAGTAGAGAGACAACAGTAGAGAGACAACAGTAGAGAGACAACAGAGAGACAACAGAGAGACAACAGTAGAGAGACAACAGTAGAGAGACAACAGTAGAGAGACTGCAGTAGAGAGACAGCATTAGAGAGACAACAGAGAGACAACAGAGAGACAACAGAGAGACAACAGAGAGACAGCAGTAGAGAGACAACAGTAGAGAGACAACAGTAGAGAGACAACAGTAGAGAGACAACAGTAGAGAGACAGCAGTAGAGAGACAGCAGTAGAGAGTAGTATGAAATGCCAAAATTCCCCGTAGATGGTTGGTTGGGGGGGGATGTCAAACAGCACAGGACTTTCACCCAGGAGACAAGAGTTCGTGTCCCGCGTGTCAAGCAAATGTACGTTTTTTAAGCCCACCCACCATCTTTTTCTTAACCTAACTATCTATCTATCTGCGTCAAAAGTGACACCAACAGTCCCAACTCAGCATCTTTAGATATGACGCTAAAGGAGACTTCTAGCGTCAACAACGCCAAAGACACCTGACCAAGCGTCCGTGTGATGGGAGTGAGAGTGTGTTGAGCGATCACGCAGATGCGTACTGTGCCCGAGTCCAACCGAACCGTGCCCTGGCCCACCTCTTTCAAGCTGGCCAGGGCATTGATTAGCACAGAGTACTGTAACCACATGGTGTGCCACGTGTGAGTACGCCCTAACCTTCCAACTAAATAGTTTTTTGTCACAGTGCCCACTTCATGGTTAATGAACAGCCATGTTCTCCAGGTCCCCAGGTTTGATTTTGCACCTCTTAAGCTCTGTCTTCAATTGGTCTTTAAAGCGTTTCTTCTGGCCTCCGGCAGAGCGTTGGCCTTGGTGTAGCTCGCCATATAGCACTCTGGGGCAGACGGTTGTAGGGCATCCTCATGACATGCCCCAACCAACGCAGTTGGTGCTCGGTGATTGTGGCCTCAATACTCTTGCAGCCTGTTCTCCTGAGGATCTCAGTGTGAGGTACTCTGTCACGCCAACTGATTCCCAGGATGCACTGGAGACAGCAGATGTGAAAGCGCTCCAGGGACTTGATGTGACGGCTGTAAGTAACCCAGGCTTCACAGCTGTAGAGGAGGGTGGTGATGCAGACCATTTGGTAGACGCAGATTTTTGTATTGAGATGAAGGGCCTTGTTCTGAAAAACCCGCCGCCGGAGTCTCCCAAAGGCAGCTGATGCTCGTTTGATTCTGTTCTGGCAACCCGTTCTCATTCCGAATTTGTGAAATCAGGACGTTTGGACAGTGGCCGTCAGCGTCTGATGCCACGTAAAAGGCGTCCTTCAGCGTGTTTGTGTAACGCACCGGGGAGAGCAGCAGTTAGAGAGGATTCAGAGAGGAGGATGTAAGGGAGAATTTCCGTTTGTCATGCTTGTTATAGTCGCTTTTTTCTTTTCTCCCGCGTGTCACAGAACCGTACGCCCACCCACGACCCTTTCCTTAACATAACTGCATCAAAAGGGACGGCAATAGTCCCGACCAAGCGCGTTTACTTATAGCGCTAAAGGGACGGCGATAGTCCCGACCAAGCGCGTTTACTTATAGCGCTAAAGGGACGGCGATAGTCCCGACCAAGCGCGTTCACTTATAGCGCTAAAGGGACGGCAATAGTCCCGACCAAGCGCGTTTACTTATAGCGCTAAAGGGACGGCAATAGTCCCGACCAAGCGCGTTCACTTATAGCGCTAAAGGGACGGCGATAGTCCCGACCAAGCGCGTTTACTTATAGCGCTAAAGGGACGGCGATAGTCCCGACCAAGCGCGTTCATTTATAGCGCTAAAGGGACGGCGATAGTCCCGACCAAGGGCGTTTACTTATAGCGCTAAAGGGACGGCGATAGTCCCGACCAAGGGCGTTTACTTATAGCGCTAAAGGGACGGCGATAGTCCCGACCAAGCGCGTTTACTTATAGCGCTAAAGGGACGGCGATAGTCCCGACCAAGCGCGTTTACTTATAGCGCTAAAGGGACGGCGATAGTCCCGACCAAGCGCGTTGACTTATAGCGCT
>CM042328.1:1005000-1007500 GCA_023566125.1 Zingel zingel | reverse complement strand
GTGAACGTCTTCCTGCACTGAGGACAGCTGTAGCTGTACTTACAATCCTCTCCATCCCAGTGGCTTTTAATACAGTCCATGCAGTAGTTGTGTCCACAGGAAGTAGTCACAGGATCCTTCAGTAGATCCAGACAGATGGAACAAGAGAAGGCTTCCCGGTCCAGCTGAACTCCTCTCTGCTCCATTTCACCTCTCGCTCAGTGACGACGACTGTCTGAGTCTCACTTCTCAGGAAGTGAGACTAAAAACAGAATGTACAGTGTTTGGGAGGAGTTATCAAGTTCAGCTTCATTCCTGGACGAGGAGCAACACACCCAGATACTGGGTGTGTTGCTCCTCGTCCATAGTACACACACACACACACACACACACACACACACACACCTGTACGTTGTGCTCTGTACACACACATTTTTCTGTCATACTACCATTAGTATGGCAGAAATAAATGCTGTAAGTACTAATCGTCTGCAGACTGTATTGCAGGTAACTGAGCAGCTGCAGTTTGTACTAAAAGTAAAGAGAAAAAGTCTGAGATAAGGATCGCAGCAACTCTTGTTAACAACAGAGCTCATTTCTCATTTAAAACTCTGCTGACTTCAGCTTTTGGGAGGTGAACTCTTCTTAGAATCAGAGGGTCTGGAGACAGATCCCCAGTTCACTAAATGACTGAGTTGTCCTGTTATTAACTTTATATTGTTTACAAAAGTCCAAACACAGAACATGAAGATACATGAAGGAATCACAGCTTTTTGTTATTAAATAGCACATTTGCAAAGTTACTACAATCTGTGAAATATATAGAATAGATTTAGCTCCACCTTAACCAGCATCAAAATGCTGCTGACATGTTAACGATTCTGCAAAATATTAAATATAGTTCGGCCTAATAACACATCCTGAGAGGGCTTCTTCTGAGTGATGAGGACTTTAACTTTGGAATATTTCAGGTTAACTCACACACACACACACACACACACACACACACACACACACACACACACACACACACACACACACACACACACACACACACCCACACACACACATACGCACACACACACACACACACTCACACAAGCACCCACACACACACACACACACACACACACACATGTTTGTTTCACTATCTTTGTGGGGACCTGTCATTGACATAATGCATTCCCTAGCCCCTTACCCTAACCTTAACCATCACCACTAGATGCCTAACCTTAACCCTTACCCTCACCCTAACCATAACCTAATTCTAACCCTAATCCTAAAACCAAGTCTTAACCCTCAAACAGACCTTTAACCTTGTGGGCTCCAGCATTTTGGACCCACAAAGCTGGTCGGACCCCACAAGTATACTGGACTCCCGGACCCCACGAATGTATTTAAACAAGAACACACACACACACACACACACACACAGACCTTAGAAAACACTCCGTAATGCCTCCAGACTCCCCCGTGTCCTGCGGTGCAACGTAATTAAGTCTTTACTCAAAAACTGTCCTAAACTTTTTACTGCGCTGAACTCCCAGGGCTGCAAATATGAAGACTTTTTAATTTTTTTAGTAGATGTTGAAAAGGAGAAGAGGGGGAGTCTGCCAGAGTTGGCCAGTGTGTGTGAGAGGACTGTCCTGAACGTGCACGTTTCTGTGCTTTACTCGAGTACATTTTGTACTTTTTTACTGCACGGTATTCCAGAGAGTCCTCTCCTTCCTCTCTCTGTGTGTGTGTGTGTCCGTTGTCTTCGGAAAACAACATCAACAAACTTGGAGCTACCAAGCTAACGTTAGACGCTAGGGTGACCAGACGTCGGGAAAGTCCCGAAATCCAAGCAGTAATCCCGAATCCCGAATCCTGCCCTAATTGTCCCGAAAGTTAGAGCAAAGTCTCAAGAGCAGACTCTGGAGTAGCTCTAGTCTGATAGAACATTTAAAACTGTTGCTGCTCATTGGCTGCAACAGTTTGTAGGCGGCTAGGTGCGAATTTGCTCGCATTGTTATTTTTAATTCATCCATTGTTGAAACGGAGGCCCAGGCTGCTGTCCCGGGACCCGACGAACACGTAGCTAAAACGCAAAAACATCTCTGCAGGTACCGGGAGGACTGGGTAGGGAAATACTCTGGATTACTGCAGTTTTACGTTATGCGAACAAAGAGTCTTGCAGTGTATGTAGGAAGGAGTTTGGTATTTCACACGGAGGGAGTCAGACGTCAGGCTGCATGCTAGCAGCTAACGACATATAACTATATATATATATATATATATATATATATATATATATATCAAAATAACACATTAATTTCGATTAATTAATCTGAGAAAAAATAACGCGTTAAAAGAAATAACGCAGATTAATCCATTCCATGTTGCCGTTTGACCCGTTCTAGCCTCCATTGGACTGTAAGATGAAGGAGGGAGACGAGAATGTACTGCTGGATCATTGATTGGAACATTTACTTGTAAAGATCTTCTTCCTGCCAACCCTGGCTACCGAAATCTGGAGCCG
>CM042328.1:987500-995000 GCA_023566125.1 Zingel zingel | reverse complement strand
TTGTAATTGTTTTGTAATTGTTTTGGAATTTTTTTGTATTTTTTTGTATTTTTTTGTATTTTTTTGTAATTTTCTTGTAATTTTTTGTAATTTTTTTGTATTTATTTGTAATTTTTTTGTAATTTTTTTTGTAATTTTTTTGTATTTTTTTGTATTTTTTTTGTAATTTTCTTGTAATTTTTTGTATTTTTTTGGTATTTTTTTGTAATTTTTTTGTAATTTTTTTGTAATTTTTTTGTAATTTTTATTTAATATTCATTTTTTTTGTATTTTTTTCTGTTTTTTTGTATTTGTTTTGTAATTTATATATAATTTTTTGTATTTTTATTATTTGTTTTGTAATTTTTTGTATTTTTTTTCTAATTTTTTGTAATTTTTTTAACATTTTTTTATATTTTTTGTAAAAAAAAATTGAATTTTTTTGTTTGTTTTTTTGTAATTTTTTTGTAAATTTTTGTAAATTTTTTGTAAATTTATGTAAATTTTTTGTAATTTTTTGTAATTTTTAGTAAATTTATGTAATTTTTTTTGTAATTTTTTTGTAATTTTTTGTCGGTTTTTTGTCGTTTTTTTTAAATTCTTTTGTATTTATTTTGTAATTTTTTTTTACATTTTTTGTAATTTTTTTCAAATTTTTTGCATTTTTTTTTAATTTTTATGTAATTTTTTTTTTGTATTTTTTTCTGTTTTTTTGTATTTTTTTGTAATTTTTATGTAATTTTTTGTATTTTTTTTGTAATTTTTTATAATTTTTTTGTAATTTTTTGTATCTTTTTGTAATACTTTTGTAATTTTTTTGTAAATTTTTTTTACATTTTTTTTATTTTTTTTTCAAATTTTTTGTATTTTTTTGTATTTTTTTTGTACATTTTTTGTAATTTTTAGTAAATTTATGTACATTTTTTGTAATTTTTTGTAATTTTTTTGTATTTTTTTGTCGGTTTTTTTGAAATTATTTTGTATTTATTTTGTAAATTTTTTTTACATTTTTTGTAATTTTTTTCAAATTTTTTGTATTTTTTTGTAATTTTTATGTAATTTTTTGTATTTTTTTGTAATTTTTTATAATTTTTTTGTAATTTTTTTGTAATTTTTTGTATCTTTTTTGTAATACTTTTGTAATTTTTTTGTAAATTTTTTTTATATTTTTTTTATTTTTTTTTTCAAATTTTTTGTATTTTTTGTATTTTTTTTGTAATTTTTTTGTAATTTTTTTGTAAATTTTTTTTGTAAATTTTTTTTGTAAATTTTTTGTAATTTTTAGTAAATTTATGTAAATTTTTTGTAATTTTTTGTAATTTTTTTGTTATTTTTTGTCGTTTTTTTTAAATTCTTTTGTATTTTTTTGTAATTTTTATGTCATTTTTTTTGTATTTTTTTTCTGTTTTTTCGTATTTTTTGTCATTTTTATGTCATTTTTTGTATTTTTTGTAATTTTTTATAATTTTTTTTGTAATTTTTTGTATCTTTTTTGTAATACTTTTGTAATTTTTTGTAAATTTTTTTTAATATTTTTTTTATTTTTTTTCAAATTTTTTGTATTTTTTTGTATTTTTTTGTAATTTGTTTTATAATTTTTTTGTAAATTTCTTCGTAATTTTTTCTGTATTTTTTTTGAAATTCTTTGTAATTTTTTGTAATTTTTTTGTAAATTTTTAGTAAATTTATGTAATTTTTTTGTAATTTTTTTGTCGGATTTTTTTGAAATTCTTTTGTATTTTTTTGTAATTTTTTTTACATTTTTTGTAATTTTTTTCCAATTTTTTGTATTTTTTTTGTAATTTTTTATAATTTTTTATTGCATTTAAAATTCTTCTGTATTTTTTTGGATTTTTTTTGTAATTTTTTGTAATTTTTTGTAAATTTTTTTACTTTTTTTGTATGTTTTTGTAATTTTTATGTAATTTTTTTTTTGTATTTTTTTCTGTTTTTTTTTTGGATTTTTTGGTAATTTTTATGTAATTTTTTGTATTTTTTTGTAATTTTTTATAATTTTTTTGTAATTTTTTTGTAATTTTTTGTATCTTTTTTGTAATACTTTTGTAATTTTTTTGTAAATTTCTTTTATATTTTTTTTATTTTTTTTTCAAATTTTTTGTATTTTTTGTATTTTTTTTGTAATTTTTTTTGTAATTTTTTTGAAAAAATTTTTGTACATTTTTTTTGTAAATTTTTTGTAATTTTTAGTAAATTTATGTAAATTTTTTGTAATTTTTTGTAATTTTTTTGTTATTTTTTGTCGTTTTTTTTAAATTCTTTTGTATTTATTTTGTAAATTTTTTTTACGTTTTTTGTATTTTTTTTTCTGTTTTTTCGTATTTTTTTGTAATTTTTATGTCATTTTTTGTATTTTTTGTAATTTTTTATAATTTTTTTTGTAATTTTTTGTATCTTTTTTGTAATACTTTTGTAATTTTTTTGTAAATTTTTTTTATATTTTTTTTATTTTTTTTTCAAATTTTTTGTATTTTTTGTATTTTTTTTGTAATTTTTTTTGTAATTTTTTTTAAATTTTTTTTGTAAATTTTTTTTGTAAATTTTTTGTAATTTTTAGTAAATTTATGTAAATTTTTTGTAATTTTTTGTAATTTTTTTGTTATTTTTTGTCGTTTTTTTTTAAATTCTTTTGTATTTATTTTGTAAATTTTTTTTACGTTTTTTGTAATTTTTTTCAAATTTTTTTGTATTTTTTTGTAATTTTTATGTCATTTTTTTTTTGTATTTTTTTTCTGTTTTTTCGTATTTTTTGTCATTTTTATGTCATTTTTTGTATTTTTTGTAATTTTTTATAATTTTTTTGTAATTTTTTGTATCTTTTTTGTAATACTTTTGTAATTTTTTTGTAAATTTTTTTTAATATTTTTTTTATTTTTTTTCAAATTTTTTGTATTTTTTTGTATTTTTTTGTAATTTGTTTAATAATTTTTTTGTAAATTTCTTCGTAATTTTTTCTGTATTTTTTTTGAAATTCTTTGTAATTTTTTGTAATTTTTTTGTAAATTTTTAGTAAATTTATGTAATTTTTTTGTAATTTTTTTGTAATTTTTTTGTCGGATTTTTTTGAAATTCTTTTGTATTTTTTTTGTAATTTTTTTTACATTTTTTGTAATTTTTTTCCAATTTTTTGTATTTTTTTTGTAATTTTTTATAATTTTTTGTAAATTTTTTTACTTTTTTTGTATGTTTTTGTAATTTTTTTTGTAATTCTTTGTAATTAAGTAATTTTTTGAATTTTTTTGTAATTTTTTTGTAAATCTTTTTAAATTTTTTGTAAATTTTTTGTAATTTTTTTGTAAATTTATGTAATTTTTTGTAAATTTATGTAATTTTTTTGTAATTTGATTGTAATTTTTTGTCCTTTTTTTTAAATTCTTTTGTATTGATTTTGTAATTTTTTTTTTACATTTTTTGTAATTTTTTTCAAATTTTTGTATTTTTTTGTAATTTTTATGTAATTTTTTTTTTGTATTTTTTTTTGTAATTTTTATGTAATTTTTTGGATTTTTTTGGATTTTTTTTTGGATTTTTTTTGTAATTTTTTGTACATTTTTTTGTAATTTTTTTGTATTTTTTTGTATTTTTTTTGTATTTTTTTTGTAATTTTTTGTAAATTTTTTTGTAAATTTTTTTGTATTTTTTTTGTAATTCTTTGTAATTTTTTGTACATTTTTCGTAAATTTTTGTTAATTTTTGTAAATTTTTCTTAATTCTTTGTAATTTTTTTGTAAATTTTTTGTATTTTTTTGTAGTTTTTTTTACATTTTTTGTCGGATTTTTTTCAAATTTTTTGTATTTTTTTGTAATTTTTTATAATTTTTTATTGCATTTTTTTGAAATTCTTCTGTATTTTTTTGTATTTTTTTGTATTTTTTTTGTAATTCTTTGTAATTCTTTGTAATTTTTTGTAATTTTTTGTCGCATTTTTTTGAAATTCTTTTGTATTTTAAAAAAAAAAAAAATGTAAATTGTTTGTATATTGTTGTCGTTTTTTCTCTTCAATTTTCCCCAATTTTTAACTTTCTTAACGTTTTTGTCACTTTTTTCAGGTTTTTCCCTACGAGTTTAAAATGTTTTTTTTTTGAAGCATTTTTCTTTTATATTTTTGTCACTTTCTTTGAATTTTTCCATCCGCTTTTTGACATTTTTTCCAGTCGTTTGTCGCTTGTTTTTGAATCCATGCAAAAATCCTTGATTATTTATGCACACACACACACACACACACACACACACTCACACTCACACTCACACACACACACACACACACACACACACACACACACACACACACACACACACACACACAAACATGCACACACACACACACACACACACACATAAACATGCACACACACACAGACACACAAACATACACACACAAACATGCACACACACACACACACACAAACATGCACACACAAACATGCACACACACACATACACACTCACACACACACACACACACACAAACATGCACACACACACACACACACACACAAACAAGCGCACACACACACACACACACACACAATCACACACACACACACACACACACACACACACACACAAACATGCACACACACACACACACACACACACACAAACATGCACACACACACTCGCGCACACACGCACACTGTGACAGTTGCTGTCGGTACCCTCATGCGTATGTTGTATGTTTAACTGAGTGTGTGTGATATGTGAGATGCAAAGGAGGCTGTGGCATCCCCTGCTGAGGAAGTCCCGCCCAATTCCTGGAGGAGGAAGCTGATTGGTGCGGCATGCCACCACTGACTGGCCAATCTGGGAAGGCTGCCTCCAGCTTAAAAACCCTGATTGATCGCAGCTGATGGCAGCTGCCAGACCAGATTCATTTGGTGAAATTGTTTGTGAGAGTAAGGAAGAGGGCCAAGGCTTGAGAGTTAAAAACTGACATCTTTGCATTTCACAGGTTTGTTATGTTAGTCACATTAGGGTCAGGGGTGCTGGGAGTATTGTTCTGTTTTGCAGAGTACCTTAGTTAGAGAGGATTAGTTTAACCTTTTGTTTTCTTATAAGTGTAGAAATAGTCTTCCTTTTGAGGATCTCTTTTTGTTATATTTTGTTTTTGTTTTCCACAGCAGCCATCGGCCCATTCTTCCGTTTGTAAGCTCTTTTGTTAACTTTGCCCAATTCAAAATGAATTTCCTTTCAAATACCAATGCCACCTGGTGTTATGTTTATGTCCTGATACCCCTAGCTACAGGACGCAACATAAATGGGGGCTCGTCCGGGATCTTTAAATAGATTCCTGGTGAAAGGATATTTATTGGAGGAGGGTAAGTGAAAACAGTAATTGGTTATCTGGTGATCTTGGTGATTAGGTGTCATGGCTTCTGAGCGTTTTGACTTGGAGGCATTCCTAGCCAATCCAACTCTTGAGCAAATGAATGCCTGTCGAAAAGACGAGTTAGTTATTGTAGCGAGTCACCTCCTGATTCCAGTAAGTAAAACTACATTGAAAAGAGATCTTAAACCGTTAGTTATTGCTAACTTGGTGGAGAGTGGGTTGATTGTGTTACCTTCCTGTGGCTGTCTCAGCCGAGACAGAGCGGGTGCAGACCCTTAGGCCACAAGCAGTCTCCAGGCTGGACAGCGAGGTAGGTGGAGGGTTAAAAACACCCTACACACTGCCACGTTATGATCCATCCCCAGAAAGCAGTGCTCGTTCCAGAGATGAGGCCCGTGTAAAGGTTCGCCTGGCCTGTCTCCAGCTTGAGGCTCATGAATGGGAACGTAAACAGCACATGCAACTTCTGCTTGAAATGAGGAAGCTGGAAGCAGAGGCTGATACGGTGGTAAAGCTACAGAAGCTCGAGCTTGAAAGCTCTCAGGGGGCGGAAAGCCTGCCTGCTAATGCTCCAGGTACGTCACTCACCACCCCCTCCACTCGAGATTCTGCCAGTCCAAGTACCATGGCTTTTGATATAAGCAAGCACATTGCTCTAGTGCCGTTGTTCCGTGAATCTGAGGTTGACTCCTACTTTAGTGTGTTTGAGCGCATTGCAGTTGCTCTACAGTGGCCGGCTGATGTTTGGTCTCTGTTGCTCCAGTGTAAGCTCCATGGAAACGCTCAGGAAGCCATGGCAGCTCTCTGAAACGAAAATGCGGGGATTATGACATCATGCAAGTCCGCATATTTAGCGCGGAAATCTGCAATTTATGCAGCGACAGTGCCCCCCCTCCCCCTCCCCCCCCCCCGAAATAAATATGCAGACTTTGGCTGATTCTGCGTTGAAGTGTGAGATCACATGACCAGGTTTCGGGAGGGACGGGTTAGTCTCAAATCATTTGACACGAGTCACATTTCTCTCTGTTTGCAGGTCATTCAAGGACGGTACACATGTCAAGACTCAGGCTGTTTAAGACAACTTTGCCTCTGAAAACATGAGACGTGTCCAAGTCAAGTTTGGGGACATTTGAGCCAATCGGAGCCTGAAATCTGTGGAGACAGAAGGTCAAAGGTCATGTGGACGTAGGTTTGTAGTTTACTTTCCCAGAGTTTGATTCCCGTCAGAAAGATGAGATCCTGAGGGCAGGACAGCTGCTCTTCCTCACGTTTTTAAAAATAGATTCAGAGTTAATCTGATTTGGTTTGAAAACATTTGTTCCCTTAAAGACAGGATAGTTCTAATCCTGGACTCTGATTGGCCGCTGGCTTCTTTCTTCAATTCAAATGAGGTAAACATCTGAGAGGAGACGTGAAGGACCAACAGATCCCCAAAATATCCACAAACTGCCCCGAAGAAGAAAAGAGAGAGATGGACACACACACACACACACACACACACACACACACACACACACACACACACACACACACACACACACACACACACACACACACACACACACACACACACAGACACAGACACACACACACAGACACACACACACACACATACAGACACACACACATACAGACACACACATATACACAGACAGACGGACAGACACACACACACACACACTTGTGCTTGCTTGCTTGTAGTTGGCCATCGAATCCGATGATGACGTCCACTTCTGTCTTTTTTACTTCCTCAGGTGGGACATGTCTCCAGGCGGGACATGTCTCCAGGTGGGCTCAGGCGGGACATGTCTCCAGGTGGGCTCAGGTAGGACATGTCTCCAGGGCTCAGGCGGGACATGTTTCCAGGTGGGCTCAGGTAGGACATGTCTCCAGGGCTCAGGCGGGACATGTCTCCAGGTGGGCTCAGGCGGGACATGTTTCCAGGTGGGCTCAGGCGGGACATGTCTCCAGGGCTCAGGCGGGACATGTCTCCAGGGCTCAGGCGGGACATGTCTCCAGGGCTCAGGCGAGACATGTCTCCAGATATGAGACGGAGTCTGAGCCTTGGTTCCTCTGGCGTTGGGAGCTTTTGGGTTAAGCTGAATGAATGCAACTAAAAGATTTGAAGACTTCTCTCGCTTTCAGTTCAGTCTTTCAGCTTTCTGAGTGTAACA
>CM042328.1:960000-975000 GCA_023566125.1 Zingel zingel | reverse complement strand
CTAATGCTCTGTTAAAATAACAATGAAATGCTGCGTTATTGACTTTAGACCAGGTTTTTGTTGGTCAATGGTGCCATCACTTCCCGCTGCCTCAAGATAGCAATATTCCCAGAATGCACCTGAACACACCTCCCTGTAAGAACAGCATGCCCAAAATGCACCTGAACACACCTCCCTTTAAGACCAGAATGCACCTGAACACACCTCCCTGTAAGACCAGCACGCCCAGAATGCACCTGAACACACCTCCCTGTAAGACCAGCACGCCCAGAATGCACTTGAACACACCTCCCTGTGACTAGCAGAGCAAGTGTAATATGTTTACTAGTGATCACGTGCAGTGATTGGTTAATATGCCTTTACGTCCGTTTTGGTGAGCCCAGAGGGAAAATATGGCATTTGAAGAGTAGCCTACATTTACAATAGCTAGCTAACTGTAGACTACAGAGAAAGTGTGATATTTTTACGTCCGTTTCGGAGCGTGTACAAAAAGCCGTCTATCAGCTGTGATAGTAGAGTGCACGTCGGGGGAATAGCGTGGACACGAGCTTCACACCGCGAGCGGGCACGGGCGCCACTCTGCGTAAAAGGGAGAAAGAAAGAAGAGTCTGCCGCTGTCCGGAGCGACGGAGGGAAAATATTTCAGTCGGAACCGAAATGAGGAACCAAAATTTGCGTTCTAATCCGGTCCGAATACTTCCGTTTGCGTAGGAACCCAATCGGTAGCCAACCCTAACCATAGCGCGTGATTCTCTGTGTGAGAGCTGCTCCACCTCTGAACGCCCTGATAGCTCAGCTGGTTCAGAAGCCTGTATGCTAAATATATAATTAACCCCTTGTTCAAGGATACATTTTACTGCATTACAGTCCAACCAAGAAATCCATGCTTTGCACAATCATTCATGCAGACCACTTAACCCCGAATTCCACCAGAAGAGAGGCGATGGCTGCACAGACGCATCCACTCGTTAAATCTACACCGTGTCCCATCTCCGCTCTGAGCATTGCTGTCTCTCAGATCAGAGAACAGCAGCTCATACAGCTCATACTATAAATATATGATGCACCACAACATATAGACAGTAGATGTGTGGGATTTTAATGGCTGCGTGGGAAGATTGTGCTACACTTGTCGTCCTCCCGGGCCAAAACCAAAAAATCCACACCGTTTCTGACGTTTTTTCCCTTTTTTTGACACTTTTGGTGCTTATTTTTAAATGTTTTGGCGCTTTTTTTGTTTACACTTCTTTTCACTACCATGTATTAACACCTTAACACCATTTTATTACTAGCTTTACACATATTTTTGGAATTCATGGTCAATAAACCTCATTCATAGGAAATTATACCTAATTCTTGAGTTAAAAAAGCAGAAATTATGACTTATTTTGACTAATATTAAGGGAAGGATCATCACAGACTGGTATATGTCAACGTACGGTTGAGATACTGTTTCAAAACGTTTCATTTCCTTCTTCAAATGCTTAAAAATTGAACAAAACACCCCAAATTCAATGAAATTAGAGATCCGATCTTTTGTACTTGTGAACCGCGTTGTATGGGATAATCCATCCGTGTAATTTTTGGTTAATTACAATTAGGAAGTTAAAAAGAAACCCATATTTCTGATATAGACGTTTAGAAAGTGGGTCAAATTGGCACATCTGTGGATTGGAACATCTGTAGAAACATGAGTGACGCCTCGTGTGTGGATTGATCTGTCAATCATCAATTAAAAGGCCTTTCTTCAGGCATCACAACTGTCAGGGCTGTCAACGAATATTGAATATTGAATTGTGGAATACGCTGCATCTTATAGCTCTTAAATTGACTCCTCGTCTCCTCCACTTGCCTCCCTTCCTCGCGTCTTAGTCCCTCGCACCGAGGAGGCCCGGGAGAGACGAGAGGAAATCACGTGAGGAGAGAGGAACCGAGGAAATGTCTCTAAAGCCCGAGACACACCGAGACAATAATCGGCCGTCGGACCGTCTGGCGAGGTCGGCGACTCAAGTCCGTGCCGTCGTCCGTCCGAGGGGCCTTCAGCCTTCATTTTGGCTGATTTGACATGTATGATCAGCGGGGCGGGCACTGTCAGCAGTCTGACTCAAATGAGCCATCTGATTGGTGGAGAGCTAACCAGGAAACGGGGAGCGGGATGAGCGTGACTAGAGTCTCTCTGATGAAGATCTGTTAACCTGACCTTTGTTGATCTGAAATGAAGACAGATTCAGCAGCTGCACGGCCTATTTCTCTCTTAACATGTTCTCAGGAACACGTTACGGTGAACTATTTTAGGACAATATGAGATCGGATTCTGAACGAGCCGCCATGACGGTCTGGCTGTGGATTTCTGGAGAAGCCAGACCCACGTGACGCGTTTTCATTTTTGTGCGACAATCCAGATCAGCGCCGCCTGCTGTTATGGAGACGTATTACGTCTCGTCTCTTCGGTGTGTTCTGAGGAACTTTCTGGACCGACTCGGGGAGACTGATCAGTCCGACTGGCTTTCCTGCCGAGGGTCGGCCGTCTGGTCGGCGTGTCTGCAGCTTTAGAGAGAGGAGATGTCCTTTCCTCTGAAGCGTCACATGAATACTTCAGCTGATTGGACGGAGTTAGAAACTCCTTCAGCTGCACGGCTTCCTGGAAAGCTGCTCTTTGTATGCACTATCGCTTTATTTGGGACATTTTTGTTGCTTTTCCGGACTTTTGTCGTATCTTTGTCGACATAAAGCCCTACGAAAGTCAGCAAAAAAGTTCTTTAGCCATCATAGAGTTTCAAATAAAGCAAAACAAAGATTACAATTACCAAACAAAGTAATACAGATTACAAATTGAATTACAATTACAACAACATTGCACACAGCCTGAATATTTAAACTATTTCTTCTTCTGGGGGAATTCATGAGTCTCAAAGTCGTTTCAAAGTCTGCAAATCTGCCAAATTTTGCTTTGAGTCTCGCGTAATTACAGTTTGAAAAACGCATCAGCGTGCATCACGTGCACGTCTGTGGATTGGACCACCTGTAGAAGTGACGTGATGTGTGGATTGATCTGTTAATCATCGATTAAAAAGCCTTTCTTCAGGCATCACAACCGTCATTGCTGTCGACGAATATTGAATATCGAATATTGAATTGTGGAAATAAAGATGTTTGAGGATGAAAATATAAATATTCGGTAAATCCGAATATTATGCCGCTCCCTAAATGTTCAACTCCCTGTCTCTTTGAGAGCAGAGACGCCGTGACGCCACCTACAACAAGAACCGCTGTGTGTGTGTAGGTGTGTGTGTGTGTGTGTGGGTGTGTGTGTAGGTGTGTGTGTCTGTGTAAGTGTGTGTAGGTGTGTGTGTGTAGGTGTGTAGGTGTCTGTGTAGGTGTACAGTAGGTGTGTGTGTGTGTGTGGGGGGGGGGGGGGGGGTGAGACATCAGCTGATTGGCATTCCTGTAAATGTAAGTGACAGTTTGAGAGGCTTGACGCAGAACAACAAAGCTCTGCATCAGGCGTGGTGAGTCCGTACTCTCTGCTTTACATCAGCGTAAACACACACACACACACACACACACACACAAAATCATAGTAAACACACTCGCTGCACGGCTGCAGTACTGCTGTGTGGGCACAATGCTTCATCACTTATTCATCCTCCCATCATCCTTTGTGGAAAACTGCAGATTAACAGCATGATTCTTGCATGAGCCTGCAGGCACTTTGGGATTATTTAACGTATAGAAACCGCCGTCGGTCGGTCCGTCGGAGCGTTACACAGCCGCCGGAGGTTTGAGACTCGTGTCTAACTGCTCCGGCGGACGAAGACAACATGAAATCCTGATTCAGACAAAGATTATCACGGATGAGTTCAGAGACAGGAACAAGGAAAGTGCTGATGCCTTTAGCAGATACACACTTTTTATTGAAAGTCTGTGTGTGTGTGTCTGTGTGTGTGTGTGTGTGTGTGTGTGTGTGTGTGTGTGTCTGTGTGTGTGTGTCTGTGTGTGTGTGTCTGTGTGTGTGTGTCTGTGTGTGTGTGTGTGTCTGTGTAGGTGCGTCTGTGTGTGTGTGTGTGTGTGTGTCTGTGTGTGTGTGTGTGTCTGTGTAGGTGCGTCTGTGTGTGTGTGTGTGTGTGTGTGTGTCTGTGTGTGTGTGTGTGTGTGTGTGTGTGTGTGTGTGTCTGTGTGTGTGTGTGTGTCTGTGTCTGTGTGGGTCTGTGTGTGTGTGTATGTGTGTGTCTGTGTCTGTGTGGGTCTGTGTGTGTGTGTATGTATGTGTCTTTGTAGGTGTGTGTGTGTCTGTGTGTGTGTGTGTGTGTGTGTATGTATGTGTCTTTGTAGGTGTGTGTCTGTGTGTGTGTGTGTGTGTGTGTGTGTGTGTGTGTGTCTGTGTGTGTGTGTGTGTGTGTGTGTCTGTGTGTGTGTGTGTCTGTGTGTGTGTGTGTGTGTGTGTGTGTGTGTAGGTGCGTCTGTGTGTGTGTGTGTCTGTGTGTCTGTGTGTGTGTGTGTGTGTGTGTGTGTGTGTGTGTGTGTGTGTGTCTGTGTCTGTGTGGGTCTGTGTGTGTGTATGTGTGTGTCTTTGTAGGTGTGTGTGTCTGTGTGTGTGTGTGTGTGTGTGTGTCTGTGTGTAGGTGTGTCTGTGTGGGTCTGTGTGTGTGTGTGTGTGTGTGTGTCTTTGTAGGTGTGTGTGTGTCTGTGTGTGTGTGTGTGTGTGTGGGTGTACATTAGGTGTGTGTGTGTGTGTGTGTGTGTGTGTGTGTGTGTGTGTATCTTGTGAGTAATGTGCACACTAGCCTACTTATGGTGCGTTCAAATCAATTCAGACGTGTTGTAATTGTGGGGCACGGGGGGGATGGGGGGCACCATCATGTAAAGTGCTCAGCCACGGGGATGGAGGATAAAAACCAGAAGGGAAGGATGGAGAGAGCGGAGGAGGAGAAACTATTTCTCCGTCGGATGAACTCATTTCCCGAAATGTGTTGGAATAAATTGTGACGGCTTCTTTTCTCCGGCCTCCACAAAGTGCTTTTTGTCTTAAGTGCTTTTGTTGAAATCTACAATGCTGAAGGATGTATTGTGACGGCGAGCAGAACGCATTCCCCTCAGGTGATTAAAGGGACAGTTCACACATTTATACCCTGAGACTTTCTGTCGGCTAAATATAACATATAAAGTACATTCGCTCAAGCCAATTACAGAGAGAAAAGACAAGACTTTCACCCAGGGAACAGGTGATCATGTCCTGGAGAAGTTAAGGAGAAAGTTAAGGAGAAAAGACAAGACTTTCACCCAGGAAACAGGTGATCATGTCCTGGAGAAGTTAAGGAGAAAGTTAAGGAGAAAAGACAAGACTTTCACCAGGAAACATGTGATCATGTCCTGAAGAAGTTAAGGAGAAAAGACAAGACTTTCACCAGGAAATAGGTGATCATGTCCTGAAGAAGTTAAGGAGAAAAGACAAGACTTTCACCAGGAAATAGGTGATCATGTCCTGAAGAAATTAAGGAGAAAGTTAAGGAGAAAACACAAGACTTTCACCAGGAAACAGGTGATCATGTCCTGAAGAAGTTAAGGAGAAAGTTAAGGAGAAAAGATAAGACTTTCACCAGGAAACAGGTGATCATGTCCTGAATAAGTTAAGGAGAAAACACAAGACTTTCACCAGGAAACAGGTGATCATGTCCTGAAGAAGTTAAGGAGAAAGTTAAGGAGAAAACACAAGACTTTCACCAGGAAACAGGTGATCATGTCCTGAAGAAGTTAAGGAGAAAGTTAAGGAGAAAAGACAAGACTTTCACCCAGGAAACAGGTGATCATGTCCTGGAGAAGTTAAGGAGAAAGTTAAGGAGAAAAGACAAGACTTTCACCAGGAAACATGTGATCATGTCCTGAAGAAGTTAAGGAGAAAGTTAAGGAGAAAAGACAAGACTTTCACCAGGAAACAGGTGATCATGTCCTGAATAAGTTAAGGAGAAAACACAAGACTTTCACCAGGAAACAGGTGATCATGTCCTGAAGAAGTTAAGGAGTAAGTTAAGGAGAAAAGACAAGACTTTCACCAGGAAACAGGTGATCATGTATCAAATAGTCAGGGTTAAGTTTGAACTCTGAACCAGGATAACTTGGAGGAACCGTCAGGAAGCTGAGGACGGATCCCTCTGCAGGAAGGACAGACAGGAAATGGAAACAGAAACATTTGTGCTACTTCTGTTTTTACGTTAGCAGGCTTTATTTGTTACACGGCTGCTATTTGCACCAGCCATCACTGCCACGACATTAATGGGGGGGGTGTAATAAAGCGTAATAACTTAAAAAACAAAGTAGCACAAATTTTTGTAACAGCACAAATCAACACAAACGATTGAGACCATTTTGGGGAGATTCGGACATCAATGGGCGGGGGGGGGGGGCTGGCCAGAAAATTAAACCCTTAACAGCACAAACGAATAGCAGTGTTTCTAATCATTTTTGGATGACATGGGGGGCCAGCTTCACGCAGGTTGGAAGGCACCATGAGCCTTTCCCAGCCTTGCTTTAATGTCTTTAGATGCCCCGCTGTCCTTACTGATTACATATTATGCCATTCCACTTGCCATTATTGTTATTTAATAGCAATTCAGCATTATTGGCTCAAGGGCGCCCCCTCTCTGCAGTAGTTAAAGGCCACTGGCTGTTGTGCATTCATTGCCAGTTAAGAGAGACGTGCCCAAGGTGAGTTGCCGAGTGCAGCACGGAGTACAGATATTGTGTATTTATATCTGCATATTCATTGTATGAACATATGTGCACTGTGATTTATGACCAGATTAATTAATAAGAGTTACAAGTGGATTGTTGTACCTTTTCCAAGTGCCAGAATGTTAAAATGGCGGCATAATGCACTTTCTAGCTAGCCTCGGTGCTAACATAACATGTTATTCTTTTGTAGTGTGCTGCGTGTAAGCTACTATGAGCCAACTGTATGACGGACGAGTACATACTCTGATCCTACTCAGGTACATATTTTCACATTATTGTATTTGTTTGTATTTGTATTGAAAATGCCACTGGCTGTTGTGTATTCATTGCCAGTTATGAGAGACGTGCCGAAGTGTGCAGGACCACATATGGAGGTGGTCTAAATCTGATTTCAGTGTTCACACTACTTCTGAAGAAGTCTGACCTGCTCACTTGACCCTAAAAAAAATCAGATTTGGGCCACTTCTGCCTGCAGTCTGAGCGTAGGCCCGATGGCCCAGGGAAAGTAAATATCAGTGGAATGTAACTATGAGGACTATGGTGAGCTACTAAGAGCCAACTGTATGACTGACCAGTAAATACTCTGTTCCTACTCAGATAATAAACGGGCCCATCGCGGCGTAAAGAGCCACTAGCCTCCCGCTCGTCATTCATCATTCTACACACAACGCAGATTCGAGGGGGTTGCTCAAACCAGCCAGTCATAGAAGTGCGACTGAGTGTGGTTACATTGGCACACATCACTTGTGTTTTGGAGATGCTAACATGGAAGTAGGAACTAACTTTCTATTAAAACTGAAAGTATCTGCAAACCAAGGGGGTACGCTTCGCTTCAGAGCTCGTAGCTCCTATGGCGCCATTTTGATGCTATAAAGCCATCACCCGACGTTAGAATCCCATTGACTGCCATTCATTCTGATGCTACCATGCCATCAGCTCCCGTTAGCATCCCATTGACTGCCATTCATTCTGATGCTACCAAGCCATCACCTCCCGTTAGCATCCCATTGACTGCCATTCATTCTGACGTCACTTTGACAGAGAATAACTTTACATCTGAAGCGTTTAAAGACTCTATTTGTCCGTTGTTTATTTCTAAAGAAACACGACAATGTATAAAAGGCTCCATTACCTTGTAGCTCACGTTATGGCTCCGTAGCAGACGTTGTTATAAAAATAGGCTAACGATTGGGTCATAACCACGAGACTTACTGTCTCACAGTAGAGGAATTACCGTATAGTCCAGGAGAAGCTCTCATGCAGTTTGGACTTCCATTAGCTGTTTAAGTGTAATTACTAATGTTAACTATCATGTTAGTGATCAGTAACTAGCCTGTGCCTATGTTATCTCCTTACATATACCTACGCTCTCCGTCTCTGCTAGATTGGGAATGATTGAGATTTCTCTTGGCACAGCTACCAGAAGACTTCCAACTTTCAGACAGGTTGCTCACGTCACATCTACGTCTTCAAGCTCAGTTGGAGGCTGCTCAGTAACGCTCAGCCATCACCGGAAAAGAGACTTCACTGGTCTCCGTCCAGAGACACGGGACCTGCTGGTCCAGGTTATATACGGAACCTGCTGGTCCAGGTTATATACGGGACCTGCTGGTCCAGTATATATACGGTTAATGCTGCAGACCAGCGCTGGTATTTTGCAGACATTGCAGTGAGAACATGGCATCGATCATGCGTCCTGTTTTCTGTGTTTGTGGTGAGCAGCTAAATCCTCTCTATCCTGGTTTTGTTTCAGTGAATTAACAGGATTCAGGAGTGAATAGAAGGGGGATTAACAGTGTCCCCGTTATTTTCTTGTGTGGGCAAACTGTGTAGGAGGGCGGCCATTTTGGGATTAGAAACAGCAGAGGACAACAAGAAGCAGAAACATGTTGGACTGTGGAGAGATATCAGCGAATGTAGGAACAATACAGGACATAAAATGAGCAAAATATAAGACAGTTTTAGACAACAGTTCAACAATATTAGGCTACGTTCTCACCGCAAATCTTAATTAATAATTAATTAATTAATAAGCTTAATTCAGATTTGTTGTTTGGCTGTTGACATGACCTTTTAAAATGTGGCCTATATCAGATTCCAGTGTGAACTGTTGGCGGTTTCGAACTGACCCGCACGCCCAAACAACACGTTCTCACACCCATCTCGTAAAATATGGATGTTTGGTCAGGTGCCTTTGTCGTTCTTATTGACGCTAAAAGTCTCCTTTAGCGCTATAAGTAAACGCGCTTGGTCGGGACTATCGCCGTCCCTTTAGCGCTGTAAGTAAACGCGCTTGGTCGGGACTATTCCCGTCCCTTTAGCGCTATAAGTGAACGCGCTTGGTCGGGACTATCGCCGTCCCTTTAGCGCTGTAAGTAAACGCGCTTGGTCGGGACTATCGCCGTCCCTTTAGCGCTATAAGTGAACGCGCTTGGTCGGGACTATTGCCGTCCCTTTAGCGCTATAAGTAAACGCGCTTGGTCGGGACTATCGCCGTCCCTTTAGCGCTATAAGTGAACGCGCTTGGTCGGGACTATCGCCGTCCCTTTAGCGCTGTAAGTGAACGCGCTTGGTCGGGACTATTGCCGTCCCTTTAGCGCTATAAGTTAACGCGCTTGGTCGGGACTATTGCCGTCCCTTTAGCGCTATAAGTAAACCCGCTTGGTCGGGACTATTGCCGTCCCTTTAGCGCTATAAGTAAACGCGCTTGGTCGGGACTATCGCCGTCCCTTTAGCGCTATAAGTGAACGCGCTTGGTCGGGACTATCGCCGTCCCTTTAGCGCTGTAAGTGAACGCGCTTGGTCGGGACTATTGCCGTCCCTTTAGCGCTATAAGTTAACGCGCTTGGTCGGGACTATCGCCGTCCCTTTAGCGCTATAAGTAAACGTGCTTGGTCGGGACTATCGCCGTCCCTTTTGATGCAGTTATGTTAAGGAAAGGGTCGTGGGTGGGCGTACGGTTCTGTGACACGTGGGAGGAAAGTCAAAAGCGACTATAGCAAGCGTGACAAACGGGACGTGGACCCCTCTCTCCTGGTGAAAGTCCTGTGTTTGCCCCCCCCCCAACCATCCTCCTTACATCCTCCTCTCTAAATCCTCTCTAACGGCTGCTCTCCCCGGGGCGTTACACAAACACGCTGAAGGACGCCTTTTACGTGGCATCAGACGCTGGCGGCCACCGTCCAAACGTCCTGATTCTACGAGTTCGGAATGAGAACGGGTTGGCACAAAAGACCAATACCAATGACATCAGACGCAGCACGCTGTTGCACTAAAGTTATAGCCTGGCTGACCCCAGACCCCCCCCCCCTTCAACCAATCAGAGCAACGATCCGGCTGACGTAGCAGCGACAGCGCCATCAACGGTTGCTGCGCTTCGGTGGCCGCCATGTTGAATGTAAACAAAAAGCTGCTCGCCGTCGCTGCACTATCGTCATCGTGTAAAGCCTCAACGGTTGTGATTAGTGTAGAGCCCGCCTCAACGGTTGTGATTGGTGTAAATCCCGCCTCAACGGTTGTGATTGGTGTAAAGCCTCAACGGTTGTGATTAGTGTAGAGCCCGCCTCAACGGTTGTGATTGGTGTAGAGCCCGCCTCAATGGTTGTGATTGGTGTAAAGCCCGCCTCAACGGTTGCGATTGGTGTAGAGCCCGCCTCAACGGTTGTGATTGGTGTAGAGCCCGCCTCAACGGTTGTGATTGGTGTAGAGCCCGCCTCAACGGTTGTGATTGGTGTAAAGCCCGCCTCAACGGTTGTGATTGGTGTAGAGCCTGCCTCAACGGTTGTGATTGGTGTAAAGCCCGCCTCAACGGTTGTGATTGGTGTAAAGCCTCAACGGTTGTGATTGGTGTAGAGCCCGCCTCAACGGTTGTGATTGGTGTAGAGCCCGCCTCAACGGTTGTGATTGGTGTAGAGCCTGCCTCAACGGTTGTGATTGGTGTAAAGCCCGCCTCAACGGTTGTGATTGGTGTAAAGCCCGCCTCAATGGTTGTGATTGGTGTAAAGCCCGCCTCAACATTTGTGATTGGTGCCTCGATTTGGAAAATTTGGAAATGGGCTTGAATGGGCTCTTGGCCAGACGGACTTGCAGAGCAAATCTCAAATTTGCCGAAAGTTCGTCAGGGTTTTCCCAGGCTAGTAAAGTTAGGGAGGACATTAATGAGCAGGTGCTGAGGAGGAGCGGTTACGGTTTGATCCTTCTAGTATCTCCCCGTACACTAATTAGGTCTAACACCTCCTTCTCCCTCCATTGACTCTCTCCATCACTGTTCTCCATTAGAGGCCTAGTCAAGTTTTAACCCTCGTGTTGACTTCGGGTCCCATTGGCCCGTTTTAAATTTTTGTTTTATATCAGAAAATATTGGACGTAGAAATTAGCGCTGAAAATGTGTAGAAGAAAAATTTAAAAATTTTAAACGTTGGAAAAAGTCAAATGTCAGAAAAAAGAGGTTTTTTTCAAGGTTGAAACGAAGACAACACAAGTTTTAAATATTACCGTCTGTGTCTAGGGCTGACTCCCACCGTAGCATAATTGTGACAAATGTTGATGTAGATAGACGTAAAAGTCGCATCAAATCCGCCTTGGTTGTTCACACTGCGACCACATTGAATGAAATCAGACCTGGGTCTGATTCAGGACTACATATGGAGGTGGTCTAAATCTGATTTGAGTGTTCACACTACTTCTGAAGAAGTCTGACTTGGTCACTTGACCCTAAAAAAAAAATCTGATTTGGGCCACTTTTGCCTGCAGTCTGAAAGTAGGCCCGATGGTCCAGGGAAAGTAAATATCAGTGGAATGTAACTATGAGGACTGTGGTTAAGTGCTCCTCAGATCTCTGCAGGGTAAATCCAGACAGCTAGCTAGACTATCTCTGTCTGTCTGTCTGTCTGTCTGTCTGTCTCCTTAGATCTCTGCAGGGTAAATCCAGACAGCTAGCTAGACTATCTGTCCAATCTGAGTTTTCTGTTGCACGACTAAAACTACTTTTGAACGTCCACATGTTCCACCAAAACAACAAAGACTAGCCAGACCTTCCTCTGCAGCGCTGCGAAGGAAGGTCTGGCAATGGGAGACTATGTGACAGTAAAGTGAATATCTTATTTGTGGACAAAACAAACATTTGACGATTGTGATTGTTTTTTCTGTTGCATGACTAAAGCGCAGTTCGGACCAAAGATGAAATGTGTGGGTCTCTTACGTTCTAAAACCAGCCTCTGGAGACTGGACCAGCTGACTTCTCTATTGGCTGTTGAAACAGGAGACGTCTCTTACGGTCTAAAACCAGCCTCTGGAGACTGGACCAGCTGACTTCTCTATTGGCTGTTGAAACAGGAGACGTCTCTTACGGTTTAAAACCAGCCTCTGGAGACTCCACCAGCTGACTTCTCTATTGGCTTTTGATACGGGAGACGTCTCTTACGTTCTAAAACCAGCCTCTGGAGACACGGCCAGCTGACTTCTCTATTGGCTGTTGAAACAGGAGACGTCTCTTACGGTCTAAAACCAGCCTTTGGAGACACGACCAGCTGACTTCTCTATTGGCTGTTGAAACAGGAGACGTCTCTTACGGTCTAAAACCAACCTCTGGAGACACGACCAGCTGACTTCTCTATTGGCTGTTGAAACAGGAGACGTCTCTTACGGTCTAAAACCAACCTCTGGAGACTCCACCAGCTGACTTCTCTATTGGCTGTTGAAACAGGAGACGTCTCTTACGATCTAAAACCAGCCTCTGGAGACTCCACCAGCTGACTTCTCTATTGGCTGTTGAAACAGGAGACGTCTCTTACGGTCTAAAACCAGCCTCTGGAGACTCCACCAGCTGAGTCGCAGCGACACCATCAGCTGTTTGAGTCGAGCTGAGACGGGCCGGTTCAGACTTCTCCAACTTTTCTCTGCGACGTTGTAAAACGGTTTCGTCTCACTGCTAATCTTTGGTCTGATCTGGGCTTTTGAACATAACGGAAACGACTTTTGAACGTACATATGTTCCACCAAAACAAGTTCCTTCCTGAGGCTATTTAGCAGAGTCAATTTATCATTGACGCTTTGGGCAAGATTGTTTTCCTGACATTAATGCCAATAAAGCGTTTTGAAATGAACTGAGCGATGGGAACTCCTCGTTGTTGTTGTTGTTTCTTTTCTCTGCTTTGGCAACACAGATATGTTGATTTTGTCGGGCAATAAAAAAATTTAAAATTAAAAAATTAAAAGGTGAAATTTAATATTGAGGGAGATAGAGGGGGAGAGAGGGGGACGGAGGTGAAGACAGAGAGGTAGAAACCGTGAACAAACTCTGACAATCAACACAGCAGCAGAGAGAGAGAGAGAGGAAGGAGAGAGAGATAGAGAGAGAGAGAGAGAGAGAGAGAGAGAGAAAGGAGGGAGAGGGAGGGAGAGAGAGAGAGAAAAGAGGTTGAGGGAAGGAGAGAGAGAATGGGGGGAGGGAGAGAGAGAGAGAGAGAGGGAGAGAGAGAGAGAGAAAGGAGGGAGAGGGAGGGAGAGAGAGAAGGGGGGAGAGAGAGGGAGGGAGAGAGAGAGAGAGAGAGAGAGAGAGAGAGGGAGAGGGAGGGAGAGAGAGAGAGAGGGAGAGGGAGAGGGAGGGAGAGAGAGAGAGAGAGAGAGAGAGAGAGAGAGAGAGAGAGAGAGAGAGAGGGAGAGAGGGCGAGAGAGAGAGAGAGAGAGAGAGAGGGAGAGAGGGAGAGAGAGAGAGCTATGTTTTGGCAACACAGATAGATTTCGCAATGCAAATAAAGCAAATTGAAATTAAAAATTGAAATTTTGAAATTGAGAGAAGCAGAAAGAGAGAGAGTGAGATATAAATCAGGAGAGACAGAGAGAGAGACAGAGAGAAGGAGAAAGAGAGAGAGAGAGAAAATCAGAGAGAGAGAGAGAGAGAGAGAGAGAGAGAGAGAGAGAGAGAGAGAGAGAGAGAGAGAGAGAGAGAGAGAGAGAGAGAGGGAGAGACACACACCTAAAGAGCCGGAGAGAGGGAACCAGTCTGCCGGTGTTTGAGTGAGAGTGTGTCCGGGCTGCGGAGCCTCTGAATGGGATTACTCCGGTCGTGCTGCCGCTGCTGCTGCTGGAGGAACCATGCGGCGGCCGCAGAGCTGCTGTTCTCCCCCGCTCCCCTCGCTGCTCCGCCCGCTGCTGCTGCTGCCGATCTTCGGGCTCTGCAGCGGAACAAGTTTCCCGAGTAACATCCACATCGGTGAGTCAGGGACACCCGGGACAAATCCCTATTAACGCTAATGTATTTATACATCTAAATATGCATGCATTTTATTGCTCATATTTTTTCATGTTCTTTATTATTTGCATTTTTTTTGTCATTTTTTTAACATTTTTTATTTTTTAATTTTGTATTTTTGTTTTTTATTTAAATGTGTTTTTTGTTGTAAAACTGTTAACTTATTATGATTGTTATGGTCATTCCTTTCACTGTTATTCATTTTCGATTTCGTTTTTGTTTGTTTTTTTTTTTTACATTTTTTTAAATTTTTGTTACGCTTTTTACTGTTTATATTTTTTAAATGTTTAAAATAAAAAAAAAAAAACATTTTTAAACTGTTTTTATTATTATAATTGTTTTTAGTCATTCCTTTAACTGTTATTTATTTTCTGTTTTATTTTCTGTCTATGTTTTTAATCTTATGTACTACAGTATTTACTATCAATGTCGCAGCTCTTATTTTGAAGGTTCAATAGAACAACACGTAGCCGTAGGGAGCGCAGTAGTACAGTTCAGCCGAAGTTATTGTCTTAAAATAGAACATCTTCCTTTTTTTGGGAAAATGTATTTTATTGTGAAGGTGCATCGCCGACAGGCGTCACATGTAAACGTATATATAGCATAGTATATACTGTCTGTACTATATATATATATATATATATATATATATATATATATATATATATATATATATATATATATACTGACAGTATATATGCTGTGAGATGTATTAAGGTTATTAAGGGCTTTAAATTGACACCCGCCACAGCGCCAGATTTCTTTATTTAAAAAGGACAACGCACATTAACCAACTTGACTGCAGAGTCCAACGTGTAAATGTGCCAGATTTAGCCATGCATATATATATATATATATATATATATATATATATATATATATATATATATATATATATATATATATATATATATGCATATATATATATATATATATATATATATATTGCATATATATATATATATGCATATATATATATATATATATATATATATATATATATATATATATATATATAT
>CM042328.1:935000-942500 GCA_023566125.1 Zingel zingel | reverse complement strand
GTAGAGAGTGATTCTGAGTGTGGAGGTGCTAAAGCGCAGTCACAGTCAGGGATTACCGAGGAAGTAGCTTCCACAAGTATCACAAGAGATCACACTGGGATCCCCACTGTTGAACAGGGTGAGGGCCTATTCAGCAGTCAGGCGTCATGTGCTAGTGAAGAGATGGAGTACGATTCGGAGTCTGATACTGTGTCTATTGGAGAAATTAATCTGAGCACAGATCTGTATTCATTAGAGGAAATAGATCGTTTTCTGAATGAAACATTTAAAAGATCTGTGAAAGTGACTGATTATTTCAAAGACACAGAAAAATTTATCAGGTCTGTTGCTGTCCTGAAAAGACTGGTGAGTTTTGACCTGTTAGATAAAAAGAAACGTTATCGCCTCAAAAAGCACATTACGACTTTAAGAAAGGAAAAGGGATGTAGAACCTCAAAAAGAATAAGAACTTCCAATGATCATGACACTTAAACTTTTTTCCTCTTTATATTGTTCTCTGCTTGTCTCAACTTGTCTGTTTCTTTTTTCCGACTTTTCTATGAGGAGCCTTAAAATAGGATCTCTTAATATCAATGGTGGGAGAGACGGGCACAAGAGGGCTTTAATCTCTGAGGTTTCTAGTCAGAAAAGGATTGATGTGCTGCTGTTGCAGGAAACACATTCAGATCCAGCAGTTGAGACAGATTGGGGTTTATGGTGGGAGGGTCCCCATGCTCTTAGCCATGGCACTAATGTCAGCGCAGGGGTGGCTGTTCTGTTTAAGGCAGCAGCGAATGCAACCATCATATCCTCCACTGAAGTGGTAGCGGGACGCCTGCTGGTTGTCAGGGCAGAGATAGAGGGTTCTGTGTTTTGTTTCGTTAATGTATACGCCCCTAATCAGGGAGCAGAAAGAGTGATTTTTTTCACTCAATTAAAAACTGAATTAAATAAGTACCATCAGGATCAGCTGATTGTTGGTGGCGATTTTAACTGTACTCCTGATTTCACTGTGGACAGGATAGGCGAGGAACCACACCCACATTCAGCTCAGAGTTTGAATAGCACCATTAACCAGCTGGATTTGGTAGACACATGGAGGGTGAAACATCCACAATCCCGACAGTACACCTGGGTGAGGGTCATTAACAGTGGGGTGAGTGCAGCCAGACTCGACAGGATTTATATCTCCCCAAACCTTAGCTCTAGACTGGTCCACAGTAGAATAACCCCTGTTGGCTTCACGGATCATCACTTTGTTTTTATGGATTTGATTGTCTCGCCAGGTGAGAGGATTAAGTCCTACTGGCATTTTAATAACAAACTTTTACAAGACAGCAAGTTCTGTGACACTTTTGAGCACTTTTGGAAGTGCTGGAAAAATAAAAAAGCTGATTTTAAGTCTTTGACGCAGTGGTGGGACGTTGGCAAAGCACAAGTTCGTGTTTTTTGTCAACAATACACCTCCCATTCAACTGCTAAGATTAATGCAGAGGTCATGAAACTTGAAGCCAACATCCGCAGTATTGAGGAGGTTTTAAATAGAGACTCTGACCCTTCTTTAGGGCAGGTGTTGCATAGGAAAAAACTGGAATTGAGCTCCATCTTGAACGAGAGAGTGAAGGGAGCACTTGTCAGGTGTCGTTTCCTCCAGTTAAAGGACATGGATGCCCCAAGCTCCTTCTTTTTTAATCTGGAGAGATCTGTGGCTCAGAGGAAGCAGATGACGTGCCTTCAGCTTCCAGGAGGTAGAGTAACCACCAGTCCGGCTGAGATGAGGAGCCATGCCATGGGTTTCTACGCTGACCTCTTTGGGGCCCAACAGTGCAGCATGCGGTGTCGTGAGGAGCTACTTGAGGGTCTTCCTCAGCTCACTCCGGACGAGAAAGCTGCTTTGGACTGCGAGCTAACTCTGGAGGAGCTGAAAGCCGCCGTCAACCAGATGGCTACAGGAAAGGCACCGGGGATAGATGGTCTCTCCACAGATTTTTATAAACAGTTCTGGAATATAATTGGACCAGACCTTCATGAGGTTTTTATGGAGGGGATTAGAACAGGATTTCTTCCTGTTTCTTGTCAGCGGGCAGTGTTGTCATTGCTGCCAAAAAAAGGTGATCTGGCGTTACTTAAGAACTGGCGCCCAGTTTCCCTCCTGTGTACGGATTATAAGGTACTTTCCAGAGCATTGTCAAATCGTTTGAAGGTTGTCCTGGAACTAATTATACAATCGGACCAAACCTATTGTGTTCCAGATAGGTCGATCATGGACAATATTTTCTGTATTCGGGACATTCTCGACGTGTGTAAAGTGTATGATCTTGATGTTGGTATTGTCTCTTTGGACCAGGAAAAAGCTTTTGATAAGGTGGATCACTCTTATTTGTTTTCTGCACTTAAAGCATTTGGTTTTGGTGATGGGTTTCTGTCTTGGGTTGGTTTGTTGTACAATGGTGCACAGTGTTTGGTGAAGACGGGGGCGGGGCTGAGTCGGCCTGTTCCTGTGCAGAGGGGGATAAGACAAGGTTGCCCTATTTCGGGACAGCTATATACCATAGCAATTGAACCTCTACTGTGCAGGATGAGGGCTCGACTTAGTGGTCTTCTCCTGCCTGGGTCCTTGAGCGTTGAGCGTCCTCTTGTTGTTTCAGCCTATGCAGATGATGTCAATATTTTTGTCTGCAGTCAGAAAGATGTTCAGTGTTTACAGGATGCTCTATCCCTGTATGAGAGGGCTACATCTGCACGGGTGAACTGGGCTAAGAGTGAGGCCTTGTTAGTAGGGCAGTGGAGAGGTAAAGCTGTGCCCAGTCTGCCAGGGGGACTTGAGTGGGGGAAGGAAGGGTTGAAAGTTTTGGGAGTGTTTTTGGGTTCTGAGGGTTTTGTTAAAAAGAACTGGGAGGGAGTGAAGGAGAAGGTGTGCGCTCGGTTGTCTAGATGGACATGGTTGCTACCCCAGCTGTCGAATAGGGGAAGAGTTCTGGTTGCCAATAACTTGGTTGCCTCGACCCTTTGGCATAAGCTTATTGCCATCGTGCCACCAAGAGGCCTGATGGAGGACGTTCAGAGAACCATCGTGGATTTCTTCTGGTCGGGGCGGCACTGGGTTCGGGCAGCAGTCTTATACTTGCCTGTAGCTGAAGGGGGGCAGGGGCTGGTGGATATTCAATCAAAAATTGCCTCCTTTAGACTCCAGACTGCTCAAAAACTATTGTACAAGTGTGGCTCCAGCTGGCTGGACACAGCCCGACTGCTGCTGAGGAGAGCTGGGCGATTGGGGTACGATAAGCAGCTTTTCCTCTTAAGAACTGAAGATATGGACCTTAATGGGTTGACATCGTTCTACAACTCTGTGCTGCAGGCGTGGCAGGTACTCAGATATTCTCGGGATGTAAAAGAAACTCCAGGAATGTGGCTTTTTGAAGAACCGTTGTTTTTCAACAACTTCCTGAGGACTCGAACATTGCAGTCAGCCAGCCTGAGGTCCAGTCTCAGAGAGGCTGGGTGTACTAAGTTGGGTCACCTGATGAAGATGACTGCCATCTCTGTAGACGTGCTAAGAGTGAGGAGTAATATCACCTCCAGTAGGCTGATTACAAGGGTGGTGAAAGAAGTTTGTGCTGCCCTGGAACCAGCTCAGCGAACTCTGGTGGAGAATCTGTCTTTGTGTGAGCAGTGGAGTGAGGGATGGGAATACAGTTTCCCCTCGCTGACCATTACCCCATCTGTGGGGGAGTGGCAGGAGGAGGCAGGCCAGCTACTGTCTTTCTCAACCCCTCAACTGGACAAGTTCCAAGATGCGGGGAAAAAAGAGTTATATTATACCTGCATAAAGGTCCTGAACATACGGTTTTTGGCTGAGCTGAAGGAGTCGAGGTGGACTGAGTTTTTTGGTCCGGAGGTTTCCCCGAAAGGCAGTTGGCGTTCCCTGTACAAGCTGCCCGTTGAAAAGCGGGCAGCCGACCTCCAATGGAGGATTGTGCATGGGGCTATAGCTACAAACAGATACAGAGCGCACATCGACCCCGAGCTAGGGGAGGGATGTAGCTTTTGTTATGAGGTGGAAACACTAGCACATTTGTTTGTCCAATGTCCTCGGTTGGCAGATCTGTTTGGTGTTCTTAAAAGGTGGGTGCAGGGTTTTGGAGAGGTTTTTTCTTTGGATTTGTTCATTTTTGGTCCCAAATACACAAAGCACAAAAAGACAGTTCATATTTTATTGAATTTTTAGTTTGCAACGGCAAAATTGGCCATCTGGCTTACGCGCAGGAACCGGGCTCAGGGAGCTGGAAGCGTGGAGCCAGTACCGGTGCTGGGAGGACTGGTTGAGGCCCGACTGAGGGTGGAACATTCTTACTACAAGATGATGGATAATTTGGTGGTTTTCAGTCGTTTGTGGGCTGTAAGAGGAGTGTTGTGCTCTGTGGGGGAGGACGGGGAGTTGGTGGTTTGTTTTTGATTGGAAAAAGCACCGTTTTTTTTGTATTGATAGTATTTGTTTTAATTTTTTTTTGTTTAGTTTTTTTTTTTTTTTTTTTTTTTTTTTTTTTTTTTTTTTTTTTTTTTTTTGTCTTTTTTGTTTTTGTGTATGTTGATTTTTTCTGTGATCTGAAAATGGTCCAATAAAGGGACTTTAAAAACCAAACCTCCCTCTCTCCTCTTCTCTCTCTTCTCCTCCCTCCCTCTCTCCTCTTCTCTCTCTCCTCCTCCCTCCCTCTCTCCTCTTCTCTCTCTTCTTCTCCCTCTCTCTCTCCTCTTCTCTCTCTCCTCCTCCCTCTCTCCTTTTCTCTCTCTCCTCCTCCCTCTCTCTCTCTTCTTCTCTCTCTCCTCCTCCCTCTCTCTCTCCTCTTCTCTCTCTCCTCCTCCCTCTCTCTTCTCCTCCCTCTCTCTCCTCTTCTCTCTCCTCCTCCCCTCTCTCCTCTTCTCTCTCTCCTCCTCCCTCTCTCTCTCCTCTTCTCTCTCTTCTCCTCCCTCTCTCTCTTCTCCTCCCCTCTCTCCTCTTCTCTCTCTTCTCCCCTCTCTCTCTCCTCTTCTCTCTCTTCTCCTCCGTCTCTCTCCTCTTTTCTCTCTTCTCCTCCCTCTCTCTCCTTTTTATTTCACTTTGATCAGACAGGGACATATTATTAATAGACATTCCTGTAAATATGCCACATTTAGCCAAAAGGCCAGTTTTCCTCTGCAGTCCCTGGTCACATGTTACAACAGTTATCCTAAAAAGCAGACAGACAGATAGACAGGCAGGCAGACAGACAGACAGACAGACAGACAGACAGACAGAGAGAGATAGATAAAATTGGATCGGGGGTCAAAAAATGTGCACCAGATAAGATCCCATTCCTTATTTTCTTTCTCCTCCCTCTCTCCTCTCTGTCCTCTCCTCTCTGTCCTCTCCTTCCCCTCTCTGTCCTCCCCCTCTCCTCTGTCCTCTCTGTCCTCTCCTCTCTGTCCTCTCCTTCCCCTCTCCTCGCTCCTCTCTGTCCTCCCCCTCTCCTCTGTCCTCTCTGTCCTCTCCTCTCTGTCCTCTCCTCCCTCCCTCGCTCCTCTCTTTCCTCTCCTCCCCCTCTCCTCTCTGTCCTCTCTGTCCTCTCTGTCCTCTCCTCCCCCTCTCTGTCCTCTCCTCTCTGTCCTCTCTGTCCTCTCCTCTCTGTCCTCCTTTTCTCTGTCCTCTCCTCTCTGTCCTCTCTGTCCTCTCCTCTCTGTCCTCCTTTTCTCTGTCCTCTCCTCTCTGTCCTCTCTGTCCTTTCTGTCCTCTCCTCCCCCTCTCTGTCCTCTCTGCCCTCTCTGTCCTCTCTCTCCTCTCTGTCCTCTCTGTCCTCTCCTCTCTGTCCTCTCTGTCCTCTCTGTCCTCTCTGTCCTCTCTGCCCTCTCTGTCCTCTCTCTCCTCTCTGTCCTCTCCTCTCTGTCCTCTCCTCTCTGTCCTCTCCTCTCTGCCCTCTCTGTCCTCTCTGTCCTCTCCTCTCTGCCCTCTCTGTCCTCTCTCTCCTCTCTGTCCTCTTTGTCCTCTCCTCTCTGTCCTCTCCTCTCTGTCCTCTCTGTCCTCTCTGTCCTCTCCTCCGTCTCTCTGTCCTCTCTGTCCTCTCTGTCCTCTCCTTTCTGTCCTCTCCTCCCCCTCTCTGTCCTCTCTGCCCTCTCTGTCCTCTCTCTCCTCTCTGTCCTCTCTGTCCTCTCCTCTCTGTCCTCTCTGTCCTCTCTGTCCTCTCTGTCCTCTCTGTCCTCTCTGCCCTCTCTGTCCTCTCTCTCCTCTCTGTCCTCTCCTCTCTGTCCTCTCCTCTCTGTCCTCTCCTCTCTGCCCTCTCTGTCCTCTCTGTCCTCTCCTCTCTGCCCTCTCTGTCCTCTCTCTCCTCTCTGTCCTCTTTGTCCTCTCCTCTCTGTCCTCTCCTCTCTGTCCTCTCTGTCCTCTCTGTCCTCTCCTCCGTCTCTCTGTCCTCTCTGTCCTCTCTGTCCTCTCCTTTCTGTCCTCTCCTCCCCCTCTCTGTCCTCTCTGCCCTCTCTGTCCTCTCTCTCCTCTCTGTCCTCTCTGTCCTCTCCTCTCTGTCCTCTCTGTCCTCTCTGCCCTCTCTGTCCTCTCTCTCCTCTCTGTCCTCTCTGCCCTCTCTGTCCTCTCTCTCCTCTCTGTCCTCTCTGTCCTCTCCTCTCTGTCCTCTCTGTCCTCTGTGTCCTCTCTCTCCTCTCTGTCCTCTCTGCCCTCTGTGTCCTCTCTCTCCTCTCTGTCCTCTCTGTCCTCTCTGTCCTCTCTATCCTCTCCTCCTTCTCTCTGTCCTCTCTGTCCTCTCCTCCCCCTCTCCTCTCTGTCCTCTCTGTCCTCTCTGTCCTCTCTGCCCTCTCTGTCCTCTCCTCCCCCTCTCCTCTCTGTCCTCTCTGCCCTCTCTGTCCTCTCCTCCCCCTCTCCTCTCTGTCCTCTCTGCCCTCTCTGTCCTCTCTGTCCTCTCCTCTCTGTCCTCTCTGTCCTCTCCTCTCTGTCCTCTCTGTCCTCTCCTCCCCCTCTCCTCTGTCCTCTCTGCCCTCTCTGTCCTCTCCTCTCTGTCCTCTCTGTCCTCTCCTCTCTCTCCTCTCTGTCCTCTCTGTCCTCTCTGCCCTCTCTGTCCTCTCCTCTCTGTCCTCTCTGTCCTCTCTGCCCTCTCTGTCCTCTCCTCTCTGTCCTCTCCTCTCTGTCCTCTCTGTCCTCTCTGTCCTCTCTGTCTTCTCTGTCCTCTCCTCTCTGTCCTCTCTGTCCTCTCTGTCCTCTCCTCCCTCCCCCTTTCCTCTCTGCCCTCTCTGTCCTCTCCTCTCTGCCCTCTCTGTCCTCTCCTCTCTGTCCTCTCCTCTCTGTCCTCTCTGTCCTCTCTCTCCTCTCTGTCCTCTCTCAGTAAATGAGATGCAGCGTGAAGAACAGAGTGTATATTTATAAACCTCTCTCTGCTGTATCTGTAATTGAAAGTTATGAATTATTATCAACACACACTGCTCTCGTTTAGCTCTGCATGTGTGATGTTATGGAACTAAAGAAGATGCTTTAGCTCAGACATGAGACCGGCTGCAGAATGT
>CM042328.1:917500-930000 GCA_023566125.1 Zingel zingel | reverse complement strand
GATACACACAGAGACACACAGAGACACACAGATACACACAGAGACACACAGAGACACACAGATACACACAGATACACACAGAGACACACAGAGACACACAGATACACACAGAGACACACAGAGACACACAGAGACACACAGATACACACAGATACACACAGATACACACAGAGACACACAATACACACAGATACACACAGAGACACACAGATACACACAGATACACACAGATACACACACAGAGACACACACAGAGACACACAGAGACACACAGAGACACACACAGAGACACACAGAGACACACAGATACACACAGAGACACACAGATACACACGATACACACAGGTACACACGATACACACAGAGACACACAGAGACACACAGATACACACGATACACACAGATACACACGATACACACAGGTACACACGATACACACAGATACACACAGAGACACACAGATACACACGATACACACAGAGACACACAGATACACACGATACACACAGATACACACGATACACACAGGTACACACGATACACACAGATACACACAGAGACACACAGATACACACAGAGACACACAGAGACACACAGATACACACGATACACACAGATACACACGATACACACAGATACACACAGATACACACAGATACACACAGATACACACAGATACACACGATACACACAGATACACACAGAGACACACAGATACACACGATACACACAGAGACACACAGATACACACAGAGACACACAGATACACACGATACACACAGAGACACACAGATACACACGATACACACAGAGACACACAGATACACACAGATACACACAGATACACACGATACACACAGATACACACGATACACACAGAGACACACAGAGACACACAGATACACACAGAGACACACGATACACACAGAGACACACAGATACACACAGAGACACACAGAGACACACAATACACACAGATACACACAGATACACACAGATACACACAGATACACACAGAGACACACAGATACACACGATACACACAGATACACACGATACACACAGATACACACGATACACACAGAGACACACAGATACACACAGAGACACACAGAGACACACAGATACACACAGAGACACACAGATACACACGATACACACAGAGACACACAGAGACACACAATACACACAGATACACACAGATACACACAGATACACACAGATACACACAGAGACACACAGATACACACGATACACACAGATACACACGATACACACAGATACACACGATACACACAGAGACACACAGATACACACAGATACACACAGAGACACACAGATACACACAGAGACACACAGATACACACACAGAGACACACACAGAGACACACAGAGACACACGATACACACAGATACACACAGATACACACAGAGACACACAGATACACACACAGAGACACACACAGATACACACAGAGACACACAGATACACACAGAGACACACAGATACACACAGATACACACAGAGACACACAGATACACACGATACACACAGATACACACAGAGACACACAGATACACACAGAGACACACAGATACACACACAGAGACACACACAGAGACACACAGAGACACACAGATACACACAGAGACACACAGATACACACAGAGACACACAGAGACACACAGATACACACAGATACACACAGAGACACACAGAGACACACAGAGACACACAGATACACACAGATACACACAGAGACACACAGGTACACACAGAGACACACAGATACACACAGATACACACAGATACACACGATACACACAGATACACACAGATACACACAGATACACACGATACACACAGATACACACAGATACACACGATACACACGATACACACAGATACACACAGATACACACAGATACACACGATACACACGATACACACAGATACACACAGATACACACAGATACACACAGAGACGCACAGAGACACACAGATACACACAGAGACACACAGATACACACGATACACACAGAGACACACAGATACACACAGAGACACACAGATACACACAGATACACACGATACACACAGAGACACACAGAGACACACAGAGACACACAGAGACACACAGATACACACAGATACACACAGATACACACAGATACACACAGATACACACGATACACACAGATACACACAGATACACACAGATACACACAGATACACACAGATACACACGATACACACGATACACACAGATACACACAGATACACACAGATACACACGATACACACAGATACACACAGATACACACGATACACACGATACACACAGATACACACGATACACACAGATACACACGATACACACAGAGACACACAGATACACACAGATACACACGATACACACGATACACACAGAGACACACAGATACACACAGATACACACGATACACACGATACACACAGATACACACGATACACACAGAGACACACAGATACACACAGAGACACACAGATACACACAGAGACACACAGATACACACAGAGACACACAGATACACACAGATACACACAGATACACACAGAGACACACAGATACACACAGATACACACAGAGACACACAGATACACACGATACACACGATACACACAGATACACAGATACACACAGATACACACGATACACACAGATACACACAGATACACACGATACACACAGATACACACAGATACACACGATACACACGATACACACAGATACACACAGATACACACGATACACACAGATACACACGATACACACAGAGACACACAGATACACACAGAGACACACAGAGACACACAGAGACACACAGAGACACACAGATACACACAGATACACACGATACACACAGATACACACAGATACACACGATACACACAGAGACACACAGATACACACAGAGACACACAGATACACACAGAGACACACAGAGACACACAGAGACACACAGATACACACAGATACACACACAGAGACACACAGATACACACACAGAGACACACAGATACACACACAGAGACACACAGATACACACACAGAGACACACAGATACACACACAGAGACACACAGAGACACACAGATACACACACAGAGACACACAGAGACACACAGATACACACAGATACACACACAGAGACACACAGAGACACACAGAGACACACAGAGACACACAGATACACACACAGAGACACACAGAGACACACAGATACACATAGATACACACAGATACACACACAATACACACAGATACACACAGAGACACACAGATACACACAGATACACACGATACACACAGATACACACAGATACACACAGAGACACACAGATACACACAGAGACACACAGAGACACACACAGAGACACACAGAGACACACAGAGACACACAGATACACACAGATACACACAGATACACACAGATACACACACAATACACACAGATACACACAGAGACACAGAGATACACACAGAGACACACAGATACACACAGATACACACAGATACACACAGAGACACACAGAGACACACACAGATACACACACAGATACACACACAGATACACACAGATACACACAGAGACACACAGGTACACACAGAGACACACAGGTACACACAGAGACACACAGAGACACACAGAGACACACAGATACACACAGAGACACACAGAGACACACAGATACACACAGAGACACACAGAGACACACAGAGACACACAGGTACACACAGAGACACACAGATACACACACAGATACACACACAGATACACACAGATACACACACAGATACACACACAGATACACACAGGTACACACAGATACACACAGAGACACACAGAGACACACACAATACACACAGATACACACAGAGACACACAGATACACACAGAGACACACAGAGACACACACAGATACACACAGACCACACAGAGACACACAGATACACACAGATACACACAGAAATACTGCAGCAGATCATTACGAAATTAAGTTATTATATTTTGACATTTTGTGTTGCGTGCCTGTGTGTGTGTGTGTGTGTGTGTGTGTGTGTGTGTGTCTGTGTCTTTGTGTGTTTGTGTGTGTGCGTACCTGTGTATGTTTGTGTGTGTGCGTGCGTGCACGCGTGCATGCGTGTTTGTGTCTGTCTGTGCGTATGTGCGTGCGTGCATATGTGTGTCCGTGCGTGCATGCGTATGTGCGTGTGTGTGTGCGTGCGTGCGTGCGTATGTGCATGTGTGTGTGTGTGTGTGTGTGTGCGTGCGTGCGTGCGGGTGCAGGTGCGTCTGGACGGGCTGACCGGTCGGGTCCAGTTTGATGAGCGAGGACATCGGACCAACTACTCTCTGAGTGTGATGGAGCTGAGCCTCACCGGGCCCAGGAAGGTCTGTTAAATCAGCCCGATTCCTGCAGAGCTTTGGTGTGGAGCCGGGCTGCACAATATGTCGGGCTTTATCGCTATACCAACGGGCACAATACACATATCGCAAAATGCACACACACACACGCACACACACACACACACACAGACACACACACACACACACAGACACACACACACACACAGACACACACACACACACACACACACACACACACACACACATACACACACACACACATATATATGCAGACACACACACACACATTCAGACACACACACACGCGCACACACACGCACACACACATGCAGATACACACACACACACACACACATTCAGACACACACACACACACACACGCACACACACGCACACACACATGCAGACACACACACACACACACACACACAGACACACACACTATGCAGACACACACACACACACACACATAGACACACACACTATGCAGACACACACAGACACACACAGACACACACACACACACTTTAATATCTGTTAATGTATGGCGGCGTTATCATATATTTTGCTAGTGTGAGTCACAGCAGCCGGGTGCAGAGTCTGGAGGTTTTCACCGCGTCAGCTCATTGTAAATAACGAGCTCCCTCCTGTCTGATTAAAGGTGTGGTAGTCAGAGAATCAGCAGCTGCTGACTCAGACTCCTCTCCACGTGTCATCGCGTCCCTGCAGGACTTCTCTTTATAACAGTCTGTCCTGGAAGATCTTCTTCTGGACTCACAGCAACTACACTACACTTTCAACTCTTTCATTCACACTGTTCCTGAAGTAAAAGCATCCTACGTAGATATTAAAAGTTAGAGCACTCACCGTGCAGACTGAGTGGGCTCTGTTGGTGTTACATCATTAGATTAGTATTATTATTTTAACCCTTGTGTTCTCCTTCCGTCGACCATGCAACTTTTTGTCTTTCTGGGTCAAATTTTTTAAAATTAAAGGTTATTTTCCCCCCATCGTTTTGGTTGTCTTTTTCGACACTTCTGTAGCTTCCCCCCAGATGTATTTGTGACTTTTCCCAATATTTTTGTAGATTTCTTTCAACATTTTTTAATAATTTCTTTTTCAAATGCTATAAAATGTTACCCTACTTACCTACCTACTTAATTACTTACTTACTTATTTACTTGCTTACTTATTTACTTACTTACTTACTTATTTACTTACTTACTTATTTACTTACTTATTCACTTAATTAGTTACCTACTTACTTACTTTTTTGCTTACTTACTTACTTTGTTACCTACTTACTTACTTACATACCTACCTACTTGCTTACTTACTTACTTAACTACTTTCTTATTTACTTACTTACCTCCCTACCTACCACTTATTTACTTACTTACTTACTTACTTACTTATTTACTTACTTACTTACTTACTTACTTATTTACTTACTTATTTACTTACTTACTTATTTACTTACTTACTTATTTACTTACTTACTTTTTTACTTACTTACTTACTTTGTTACCTACTTACTTACTTGCCTACCTACCTACTTGCTTACTTACTTACTTAACTACTTACTTATTTACTTACTTATCTCCCTACCTACCTACTTATTTACTTACTTACTTACTTAACTACTTACTTATTTGCTTACTTACCTCCCTACCTACCTACTTATTTACTTACTTACTTACTTACTTACTTACTTATTTACTTACTTATTTACTTACTTACTTATGCACTTACTTTGTTACCTACTTACTTACTTGCCTACCTACCTACTTGCTTACTTACTTACTTAACTACTTACTTATTTGCTTACTTACCTCCCTACCTACCTACTTACTTACTTACTTACTTATTTACTTACTTACTTATGCACTTACTTTGTTACCTACTTACTTACTTGCCTACCTACCTACTTGCTTACTTACTTACTTACTTACTTACTTACTTATTTACTTACTTATTTACTTACTTACTTATGCACTTACTTTGTTACCTACTTACTTACTTGCCTACCTACCTACTTACTTACTTACTTAATTACCTACCTACAGTATATACCTACCTACCTAGGTGAAGATCGTTGTAGGGATTATTTTGATGAAAGAAACCCACATTTCTGATATAGAAACTTTTTGAAAATGGGTCAAATTTGACCCGAGGACACCAGGAGGGTTAAAGAAATCTGCGTATGAAATACATCCTCCGTGTGTGGTTAAACCGTGAAGTGTAACCGTAGCGCTGTGTGTTCAGATCGGCTACTGGAACGAGGCGAGAGGCTACGTGAACACGGCCGTCTACAAACCGCCCATGGAGGACTTAAAGGATCTGCCCAACAGAACTTTCATCATCACCACCATACTGGTAAGACCCTGAACACATCACCGCCATACTGGTAAGACCCCGAACACATCACCACCATACTTGTAAGATATGGATGGGCCCAATAACCTCTGAATAGTTCTACTTGTTGTTAAAGTGGACGGGTCCAATAACCTCTGAATAGTTCTACTTGTTGTTAAAGTGGACGGGTCCAATAACCTCTGAATAGTTCTACTTGTTGTTAAACTGGACGGGTCCAATAACCTCTGAATAGTTCTACTTGTTAAACTGGACGGGTCCAATAACCTCTGAATAGTTCTACTTGTTGTTAAAGTGGACGGGTCCAATAACCTCTGAATAGTTCTACTTGTTGTTAAAGTGGACGGGTCCAATAACCTCTGAATAGTTCTACTTGTTGTTAAAGTGGACGGGTCCAATAACCTCTGAATAGTTCTACTTGTTGTTAAACTGGACGGGTCCAATAACCTGAATAGTTCTACTTGTTGTTAAAGTGGACGGGTCCAATAACCTGAATAGTTCTGTACCTGATACCGTGGCGGCAGAAATTTTGCCATAGCGGGCCGCCACTACAAAATCAACATAGAAGAAACACTCGTTTCTCTTTATCGTCGGAGAAAGATCGTTGAATGATTTTATGTGAATGTGCCGTTGGCCAATCAGGAAGGGAGTTGACGCTTTTGACATTTCTTTTCACATTTTTTTTTTGCGTTTCTCCGACTTTTTTGATATATATTTTTTATTTTAATGTCACACGTTTTGACGTGTTTTTACGCTTCTGATGCTTCCAACGTTTTCAACATTTAATTGACTCTTATTTGTTCTTTTTTACGACATTTGATGCTTTTTGAAGCTTCTTTTCAGAAACTAAGAGAGTGTCTCGTAGAGGAAGTGTTAACCCTTGTGTTGTCCTCCTGCCCGCTATGCAACTTTCTCCCTTTTTTCCAATGTTTTTGTCACTTTTCTTCTGCTTTTTTATACCTTTTTGGGGTTTTTTTTCAGCTTTTTTATACCTTTTTGGGGGTTCTTTCTGCGTTTTTTTCCCCAACGTTTTTTAAGCGTTTTCTGTCATTTTTGTCACTTTTTTTCAATTTTTTTTTTATCAGTGATTGTTCAAATGCTATAACATTGAATAAAACACCCAAATCCAATGAAAGTAGTGAACTGATCATTTATTTAACTTGTGAAGAGCGTCGTATGGAACCATCCACGTTATTTTTTTTGGACATTTTGGTTGAAAGAAACCCAAATTTCTGATATAGAAACTTTTAGAAAACGGGTCAGATGTGACCCGAGGACACCAGGAGGGTTAAAGAGAAACTAAACGAGTGTCTCCGTACAGGAAGTGATTAAAGAGAAACTAAACGAGTGTCTCCGTACAGGAAGCGATTAAAGAGAAACTAAACGAGTGTCTGCATGCAGGAGGCTCCCTACATGATGCTGAAGAAGAACCACGAGCAGTTTGAAGGGAACGAACGGTATGAAGGTTACTGTGCCGAGCTGGCGGCCGAGATCGCCAAACACGTGGGCTTCGTGTACCAGCTGGAACTGGTCGGGGACGGCAAGTACGGTGCCAGAGACCCCGAGACCAAGATGTGGAATGGCATGGTGGGAGAACTGGTCTACGGGGTAAGTTATTATTATTATTATTATTATTATGAAGTCATTACCAAGTGGAGACTCTGCTTTGTGCTGCGTTCAGATCAACAAATGACAAAAACTTAAAAAGTGTCAAAATCATCGCAAAAAGGGACAAATTCTCTCTCTCTGTCTTTCTGTCTCTGTCGCTCTCTCTCTCTCTCTGTATCTCTCTCTCTCTTTGTCTCTCTCTCTCCCTCCCTCCCTCTCTCTGTCTGTCTCTCTCTGTCTCTCTCTCTCTGTCCGTCTCTCTGTCTCTCTCTGTCTGTCTCTCTATCTCTCTCTCTCTCTGTCTCTGTCTCTCTCTCTCTCTCTCTGTCTCTCTCTCTCTGTCTGTCTCTCCCCCCTCTCTATCTGTCTGTAGAAGGCAGACGTGGCGGTGGCCCCCCTCACCATCACCCTGGTGCGAGAGCAGGTGATTGACTTCACCAAACCCTTCATGTCTCTGGGAATCTCCATCATGATCAAGAAACCCACCAAGTCCAAACCGGGCGTCTTCTCCTTCCTGGACCCGCTGGCCTACGAGATCTGGATGTGCATCGTCTTCGCCTACATCGGAGTCAGCGTGGTGCTCTTCCTGGTCAGAAGACTCTCACACTATCACAAATAAACTCCACCAGACTCCATGTAAATAATCAGGACTTTTAGCGTGTATAGAGCCAGCATATTTCCATCAGACTCCATGTAAATAATCAGGACTTTTAGCGTGTATAGAGCCAGCATATTTCCACCAGACTCCATGTAAATAATCAGGACTTTTAGCGTGTATAGAGCCAGCATATTTCCACCAGACTCCATGTAAATAATCAGGACTTTTAGCGTGTATAGAGCCAGCATATCTCCACCAGACTCCATGTAAATAATCAGGACTTTTAGCGTGTATAGAGCCAGCATATTTCCACCAGACTCCATGTAAATAATCAGGACTTTTAGCGTGTATAGAGCCAGCATATTACCACCAGACTCCATGTAAATAATCAGGACTTTTAGCGTGTATAGAGCCAGCATATTTCCACCAGACTCCATGTAAATAATCAGGACTTTTAGCGTGTATAGAGCCAGCATATTTCCACCAGACTCCATGTAAATAATCAGGACTTTTAGCATGTATAGAGCCAGCATATCTCCACCAGACTCAGAGTCTGAGTCCAAGTGTCCTTTAAATGTTCTAGTTTGTGTCTGTGTTGTGTCTCAGGTGAGTCGTTTCAGTCCGTATGAATGGAAGGGGGAAGACTCTGACGATGAAGATGATACTATGCCCTCCTCTTCCTCCCGACACGCTCAGCCGTCCTCCTCCACTGAGCTCATTCACTCTCCAGGTATCTTCATCATCCTCCTCATCACACTCTGAAAACATCCCTGTTTGTTTCATTCCTTTTACACAAGACCACCTAAACCGAGGCCAAGACCAGACCTTTCTCCAATGCTTTGGGCGTTTTTTTACCATTTGTATATGCTTTTTTTTAAAAAGTTTTTTCGGCTTTTCACCAACATTTTTGTTTTTGTTGGTTTGTTTTCAAAAAATTCGTAATGGTGTTTGTAACATTTTCAAAGCTTTTTTTCTTGTGAATGATTCCGAGACCTTTGAAACGTGGTGTGGAGACGGTCTGGAGTACTACACCCTGGCTGCTGTTTCTGTTCCTCAGGGTTCTTCCAGGCTCACATCCAGAACCAGAACCAGCAGAAAGAGAAGGAGAGTCCGGAGCACACCAACGACTTTGGGATCTTCAACTCTCTCTGGTTCTCTCTCGGGGCTTTCATGCAGCAGGGCTGCGACATCTCCCCCAGGTACCACACGGCAAAGAAAGACAGAAAGAGACATAGAGAGAGAGAGAGAGAGAGACAGAAAGAGAGACATAGAGAGAGAGAGATAGAGACAGAAAGAGACAGAGAGAGAGAGAAAGAGACAGAGAGAGAGAAAGAGAGACACAGAGAGAGAGAGAGAGAGAGAGAGAGAGAGAGGGACTATATTTTCCTGATGACACTTACAGACTTTTACTGAAGGAACATTTTCACTGCAGGACTTTAACTTGTAACGCAGCATTTAACAGCAGTAATCTGAGTACTTGCGTGTCTCGGCAGGTCTCTGTCGGGCCGGATCGTGGGGGGAGTCTGGTGGTTCTTCACCCTCATCATCATCTCGTCGTACACGGCCAACCTGGCGGCGTTCCTCACCGTGGAGCGCATGGTGTCGCCCATCGAGAGCGCCGACGATCTGGCCAAGCAGACGGAGATCGCCTACGGGACGCTGGACGGAGGCTCCACCAAGGAGTTCTTCAGGGTCAGCACCACTCAGCGCTTTACGTACTCACTCTACTGTCATCCTCATCATTCTGAAAAAAATTAGCAAATTATGCAATGCCCAAAAAATGCCCCAAAAAATCGACAAAAATATCCGTAAAAAGTGACAAAAATTTCCCAAAACATGTCCCAAAAAAGCATAAAAAATGTCCCAAAAAATGTCCCGAAAATGTCCCAAAAAATGTCCCAAAAAGGGACAAAAATGTCCAAAAAAATGTGCCAACAAGCGACAAAGTTGTCCCAAAAATGCCCTGAAAATGTCCCAAAAAATGTCCCAAAAAACGACAAAAGTGTCCCAAAAAATGTCCTGAAAATGTCCCAAATTTTTTCCAAAAAGCGACAAAAATGTCCCAAAAAAAAGACAAAAATGTCCCAAATCATGTCCCAAAAATGCCCTAGAAAAGTGAAAAATGTCAAAAATATCCCAAAAATGCCCCAAAAGAGCGATAGAAATGCCCAAAAATGTCCCACTCTAATCCTGTTCTTCAGGGTCAGCACCACTCAGCGCTTTACTTACTCACTCTACTGTCATCCTCATCATTCTGAAAAAAATTAGCAAATTATGCAATGCCCAAAAAATGCCCAAAAAATGTCCCAAAAAAGCGACAAAAATGCCCCAAAAAATGTCTGAAAAAGCGACAAAAAATTCTCAAAAATGTCCCAAAAAATGTACCAAATATTTCCCCAAAAATGTCCCGAAAATATCCAAAAAACACCCCAAAACAGAGTAAAAGATTTCCAAAAAAAACTTTATTTCTCTACTAATGTTGCGTCTAAAGGCAGATGAAAGTAAAACGTTTGTCCTAAAGTAACATGCAGTGTTTGACCCTGATAAAATTTTCTGTTTTTTTCTGCGCCAACTTTAGCGCTCAAAGATTGCAGTTTTTGAGAAGATGTGGTCGTACATGCGCAGCGCCGACCCCTCGGTGTTCGTGAAGAACACCAACGAGGGCGTGATCCGGGTCCGGAAGTCAAAGGGGAAGTACGCCTACCTGCTGGAGTCGTCAATGAACGAGTACATCGAGCAGAGGAAGCCCTGCGACACCATGAAAGTGGGCGGGAACCTGGACTCCAAAGGTTACGGCGTGGCCACGCCCAAAGGATCGCGCCTCAGGTACGCCCGGAGTCACGGGACACGGGACGGACCGCGGGGGGTAAATGTCGGGGTCCTGTTGTGTCTGTTTCTGTGAGAAATCAAACCAAACAGACAGCACATGTCGAGTTATTATACAGCTCAACAGTCTGGTTCTGGAAGTAAAACGTCCCGTTAATTTTCTCCGTTAGGATTTAGATTATCAGTCATAATAATAACCAGAGGTCCTCAAACGCATCACTTCTATTTAATCTACTCACTTTTATCTTTTAAGCAACACACATTCAAGTTGAGTTCTTGGTTTTCCTGCTCAACTTCTGGACCCATTTGGGAACAATGGACCTTTTTCTCCAGCTTCGTGCAGTAAAAGGACATTTTTTTAATGTTTTTTTCCAAGATTTTTGTTGTTGTTTGTTGTTGTTTTTTCAACTTTTTTGTCACTTTTTTACCATTTTCAAAATGTTTTTCTAGAGCCCGACCGATAAAGGATTTTTAAGGCCGATATCGATACAAATATTTGCTGATTCAAAAATCTGATATTCCGATATATCGGCCGATATATATTTAAAAGAAATGATCCAGAAACGGGTTATGTGTGTGTGTGTGTGTGTGTGTGTGTGTGTGTGTGTATGTGTGTGTGTTCTCGTTTAACTATATTTGTGGGGTCCAAAAAACGGGAGTCCAGTATACTTGTGGGGTCCGAC
>CM042328.1:897500-912500 GCA_023566125.1 Zingel zingel | reverse complement strand
ACTCTAGCTGCTGCTGAACATTAGTCCTGTAGGGTTACATTACAGCTCAGTTCTGGTTTAATACTGGACCAGTTTCAGAGATTGTTGTTCCATCAGACACTCAGACACAGAAACATGGAAAATAGAGTCCAGGTTGAAAAATACCAAAGTTAGTCTTTACTCGTCTTGACTGTGCTACTGTTCTGTGGATCATTCGGAGAGTTATTGTTCCAGAATGACATTTTTACAATTTCATTGAAATTATTGATTGACTAAAACAAAAGAATAGTAGTTGGATTTCAAATAATAATTATTAACCCTAATCCTGTGCACACTTCAACTGGACTATTCTATGTTTTACACTTCATTTTTAATGTACATTTAATGTACTTTATGTTTACATGATTCACTTTGGAACAAAACTCTTCTTTTGCTGTTGCCATCGGTCTTGTCTCTTCACACTGATGTCATTCTGGTTGGCTCATACCTGATCATTTTATTGATTCATGTTTAATATCCATCACTGTAGAGAAGTCACTGCGACTCTACAGCTTGGATTGTCTCTGGTATGTAAAGGGGAACAACAGCCATGTGGGTATTTTTGTATTTTGTAGGGAATATCAACATGTAGGTTGCATTCAATTGCACCTCGTAAACTCTGACAAACTTAAGCTGTTGTTGCAAAGTACCCTTCTTCCATCTAAGTAGCTCTAACTGTTGAAAAATAAAAATTTTAAATCGGAAATTGAATCGGATCGTGGCCTTAAAGCGTAACTCTTGTCAAAGTGCAACCTAGGGTGTTTTTGTGAATGGACCCAAGTCAAACGTTAGTTTGAATGCATAATTGGGAGAGAAACGCCACTTTTAAGATTGACCGTATTCTCATTTTCTCGCGTTGGGTCAAATGGCCTTAGCCCCTGGTTATAGTATATATCTTGGTCACCGGTGGAGTTAAGGCGTAGAGCCCCTGGTTATAGTATATATCTTGGTCACCGGTGGAGTTAAGGCGTAGAGCCCCTGGTTATAGTATATATCTTGGTCACCGGTGGAGTTAAGGCGTAGAGCCCCTGGTTATAGTATATATCTTGGTCACCGGTGGAGTTAAGGCGTAGAGCCCCTGGTTATAGTATATATCTTGTTCACCGGTGGAGTTAAGGCGTAGAGCCCCTGGTTATAGTATATATCTTTGTCACCGGTGGAGTTAAGGCGTAGAGCCCCTGGTTATAGTATATATCTTGGTCACCGGTGGAGTTAAGGTGTAGAGCCCCTGGTTATAGTATATATCTTGGTCACCGGTGGAGTTAAGGCGTAGAGCCCCTGGTTATAGTATATATCTTGGTCACCGGTGGAGTTAAGGCGTAGAGCCCCTGGTTATAGTATATATCTTGGTCACCGGTGGAGTTAAGGCGTAGAGCCCCTGGTTATAGTATATATCTTGGTCACCGGTGGAGTTAAGGCGTAGAGCCCCTGGTTATAGTATATATCTTGGTCACCGGTGGAGTTAAGGTGTAGAGCCCCTGGTTATAGTATATATCTTGGTCACCGGTGGAGTTAAGGTGTAGAGCCCCTGGTTATAGTATATATCTTGGTCACCGGTGGAGTTAAGGTGTAGAGCCCCTGGTTATAGTATATATCTTGGTCACCGGTGGAGTTAAGGTGTAGAGCCCCTGGTGACAATTGGAGCAAAGTCTCATGTTGTGTCGAGCCTTCTTAGTGTTTTAAAAATAGTGATTTTGATGTGATCATAGTAGTGCCCCTAGCACTCCCATTCAAAAGGCCATTTGACCGAAAACGAGAATTCGGTCAATCTTAAAAGTGGCGTTTCTGTCCCAATGATGCATTTAAACGGAAGTTTGACTTGGGTACATTCACAAAAACATTCACCCTAGGTTGCATTTTGGCGAGAGTTACACCAAGTAAAATCGAATCATGGATTTGGAGAATCGTGACACCCCTATTCCACATGTTATTTTATATTCCAATGGGTATGTATGTCCAAACATCTGACTGTTGTTCCTCATTTATTTATCAGGTAAAGAATGGAAATAATGCAAGTCGAGGATTGCTGCACATAGTCAGTAACAGGATGCATTTGCTGTTTTCAACCCAGACCACATTAACATGTGTTCCTTCACTAGTATACCCATCGAAATAAAATGGTTAGAAAGGCAATTGAACTGTTTGCTGTAGTTGTTTGATTAGTACACAACAAAATGGCGGTTGTTGTTAGTTGCCATGGTGATAACACGCGTCAGTGGGGCCGTAAACTCTGTCGCAGCTTCCTGGGAGCGACTGTTGATGTATTATAGCACAAGCCATGGCTGTATTATGGGCCCAACCATGAGTGTATTATGGGCCAGACCATGGATATATTATGGGCCCAACCATGGATATATTATGGGCCCAACCATGGATATATTATGGGCCCAACCATGGATATATTATGGGCCAGACCATGGATGTATTATGGGCCAGACCATGGATATATTATGGGCCAGACCATGGATATATTATGGGCCCAACCATGGATATATTATGGGCCAGACCATGGATGTATTATGGGCCAGACCATGGATATATTATGGGCCAGACCATGGATATATTATGGGCCCAACCATGGATATATTATGGGCCCAACCATGGATATATTATGGGCCAGACCATGGATATATTATGGGCCCGACCATGGATATATTATGGGCCAGACCATGGATGTATTATGGGCCCAACCATGGATATATTATGGGCCAGGCCATGGATGTATTATGGGCCAGACCATGGATATATTATGGGCCCAACCATGGATGTATTATGAGCCAGACCATGGATATGTTATGGGCCCAACCATGGATGTATTATGGGCCAGACCATGGATGTATTATGGGCCAGACCATGGATGTATTATGGGCCAGACCATGGATGTATTATGGGCCCAACACTGAATGTATTATTGACTCAACTGTGAGATTAGTCTGGCCCCAATACTGAATCCCCCCCCACCATCCCCCTCCCAAGTTTAAGACTCTGCTGCAGCCGTTCACTGGGCTTAGACACTATAATGCCGTAATCATTCAGGCGTTCAAAGAACCTGACAGATTTTTTTTTAAATCCAAAGCTCACAACCAATACTTTAATATGTTCCACAATAGCGGTCACAAACCGTGCTTTCATTTTTACTGAAACCATGTGGATGGAATATGCACAACTTTTGTTTGTTTTTTGTTTTTCTTGATGATTTTAGTTTTATTTAGTTACAGATACCAAAATAATTTTTCACTGCTTATTTATGGTTGGGTTTGTGTTTACTAACCCTGTTCTGGATTGGTTGATGTGCTAGTTGGAGAGGATATACTCCACCTCTGTGTGGAGTATTGTTTGTGTATTTGCCTGTGCACACGATGACGAAGGGCGCTGCCCGAAACCCCCGATGTGTGGCAATAAACTTTTAAATTGGAGTGCCGTCCTAGTAGCTTTATTCATGATTATTCACGTTTAGTATCCAGCACCCAGCTTTTAAAGCTTTCTTAGTATCTATGTGAGTTGAGTGTGTCCAGTCCTATTTTATATGCACAACTTTAAAATATGGGAAACAATGTTTTAACACGGTCTGGGTTGAAGAGCAATGGTTTTGTCCTTTCAAAGATTCATTTCATGATGATAACATGCCTGTCATAAGTAGATATATGTAATGATGTTGCTGTCTTCCTGATGGCGGTCCTCTGCTCATTAACACCTAGTTCCCTTCTATCCCTCATTACTATCACCCCGTAGAAACCCCGTTAACTTGGCAGTGTTAAAACTGAACGAGCAGGGTCTGTTGGACAAATTGAAAAACAGATGGTGGTATGACAAGGGAGAGTGCGGCGCCAGGGCAGGGGACTCCAAGGTCAGATCACCGTAACCCCCAACGCCGGGTAACGACAGGCAATCGCACATCGGGGTAACCGGCAACAACCCAAAACTTAAATACCAGGCACAAAACACTCCGGATGGCACCGCTGAAACCTGCTGGTTGGTGTCTTTCTCTGTTAACGTAGAAACATTGGTTCCACCTCTGGAATAGGAGGGGATCTGATCAATTTGAATGATTAACTCTTAGGCCTTGTTGAAGGGCATTTTTTTTACTTACCAACTTCTGATCCAGGGGGTATTTTACAAAACACACTTTGAAGGCTTTCATAACAAAACAGGATTCAGGGATTACCCCTATTCTAGTCTATATCCATGACGTTTGATTTCCGGGATTGCTCCGGTGCTGCCGAAAATTCTGTCCCTCGTGTGAATGTCCGTCTCCTTCCTCTTTCTCTGTGTTGGCGTTCTAACCTCTGGTGGATGTGTGAGGACTATGGTTAACTGCTCCTCAGATCTCTGCAGGGTAAATCCAGACAGCTAGCTAGACTATCTGTCCAATCTGAGTTTTCTGTTGCACGACTAAAACTACTTTTGAACGTCCACACGTTCCACCAAAACAAGTTCCTTCCTGAGACTATTTAGCAGAGGCACCGTGGCTCCGTCCGGAGCTTAGCCCCGCCCACCATGATTGTGATTGGTTTAAAGAAATGCCAATAAACCAGAGCATGTTTTTCTATCATCCAAGAATGCTGTGTGGACTAGACAGACCTTCCTCTGCAGCACCTTTTTTGTTGCATATTTCAAAATTTGTCGCTTTTTTAACGTTTCCTTCTTATTATCCATAACTTTTCTTGACTAATTTGGACTGCTCCTAGCGTTTGCCTCTTCTGCCTATGCCACGGGCTGGCCCTGACCTTTATTGGGTCAATACGTGGAGATCATTTAAATAACTGTAGACTCACTGAACCCAGCTGACTGACGATAAACCCAGATTATCCAGTTAGCACACTGAGTAAAATGCCCCCCTGATCTCTGACATCTGGATCCGTCTCCTTGTTGATGGACAGTGTTGACTCGGCCCCTCCAAGAACTCAAACTACAGCAATACTTTAACATCTCTCCAACACAAATCACAGTTTCTAGTTTCTAAACGAGTGTTTTTAAGTCTTGCCGGTTACCCAAAGTGATATAGTAATACACATCTCGCACGTAGGGAGTCAGGCCGAACCAGGCTAGATGGAGTATTAATGCATATCACTTTGACGCTGACATTTACCACAAAAAAAGTTGTGTGTGATTGTGCCTGTTTTGTTCTTTTCTTTATGTTGTTGTTGAGATGTGTAACAACGCATTATGTAATAACAACGCATTATGTTATAAAATGTCAAAATATAGGCCTAATGAATGTATATTTCATTATGTAATAATCTGCCGCATTTTGTAATAAAAACCCAGAACGCAATATTTAATACATTTAGTGATGTGTATTGATACTAATCTACTGAACAAATTGTATTTTTTTAAATATTCTTTTTAAATAGATTTTGAGTTGCCCATGATTCAAGCTAGAATTCATAAAATAAACATGACAGTGTTATAAAAAATGAATAAAGGCATCCATTTTGCTTGGTTATTACATGAAGCACCATATTACACTTTCGTAAAAAAAAAAAAAAAAAAAAAGTTCAACCCTGCATTTTGTAATATTATATTTATTACATATAATTATTACAAAATGTGGCATATTGTTACATAATGCGGTGAATTTTTAAACATTTTGACCTTTTATGACATAATGCGTTGTTACAGGGTGTTCTTTGTGGCGAACCAGCCAGATTTTTTGCTCAAAGCGTTGCTGGGGCTGCAGCGTGTTTCTGTGCAGCTGAACAATAACATAACATAACATGTAGGTGCATAATGTTATTTATGTTATTCCCCCCCCCCCCTCCCCCCTACCACCCCTACCACCCCCCTCCCCCTGCCTTCCTCCCATGGTTCTTTTTGAAGAATCCCAGTAAACCTAGCAGTACTGAAGCTCAATGAACAAGCCATCTTAGACAAGTTGAAAAACAAGTGGTGGTATGACAAGGGGGAATGTGGACACAAGGACTCCGGCAGAAAGGTCAGTTCAGTTCCTGGGGGGTTGCTCGGCCCGGTCCCCCCTTCACCCCCGACCCCATCACCCCCCCACCACCCCACCCCATCACCCCCCACCCCTACGCACACACACACACACACGCACCTTAAAGTACGTGTCCACAGGCAGCAGCATTTCCACGCACACTCTGAGGCTACATCTCCACCGCTACGTTTTGGGTATTAAGTGAGTTTTGAGCCAAAAGTGATCTCCGTGGACACGAGTGCTTTTAGCTCCAGTAGAAGAACTAATTGTTCAAAAAAAGCGACAAAAACGGCATGTCGGAAAAGTGGCAAAAAACATTCCAACAAGCGACAAAAAACTTCAACATAACGTTGAAAAAAACGACACAAACATCGGAAATACTGCACAGAAATCATCGACATGAATTCTAATTCGTTGCTCTCCACCTCTTTTCTGAATGAGGGAGAATGTCAGAAACCTGAGATGTTTTTAAGAGAACTTCGTGTGCCCTCTAAGGCTACATCTCCACCGCTCCATTTTGGTTTTTAAGCGTTTGAGTTTTGAGCCTGAAGTGATTTCGGTGCTCCAAGTGTTTTTATCTCCATTAGAAGAACTAATCTCAGTTTAAACTAACACTCCCAAACCTCATATCTCATCATCATCCTGGTGTACTGGACAGAAACAGGAGCGTGGAGACTCCGCCCCCTGCTGGTAGTTACCATGGTATAGTTAGTAGCTTTATGCTGCGTTCCAGACACAATTTTTAGCCCGTAAGTTACGACTTCAAGTCACGACTCATGACTTGGTAGCGTTCCAGGCAAAGTCAAGACAAACCCTAGCTAGCATTAGCTAGCGGCTACCTAACGTTCACGTTAGCTAGCGCTAGCTGATACTAGTGCTTTCTAGTTGGCGACATATTTTGGGCTTCATTTAATAAACATAACCTGTATTAGTACACAATCGTATGTGTATTGTTTTGATTACAATGTGAGGAATTACTTTACGTTGCCTATTTCTGTCTATTTATTTCTATTTCTCACCGTTAATCACCGGCGTCTGTACAGCATCAACAGGGGGCGCCATTGTTGTTTATGTGTGTGAGAAGTCAAAAACTGTAACTGGGAGTATAATCACCTGGTACCAGTTCACGAGTCGTAAGTTACGGGTTTGACTGCCGTTCCAGGACATTTTCACGGTAGAAGGTTGTGAAAACACGGGTTACGGGTTGCCGGGAACGCAGCATAAGTCTCAGAGAACGAGTCGTCGTGACCGATAAGACCCAATCAGGAGGAGAAACGTTGGCGTCGGTGTTGCCAAAGGTCTCCGCTTGCAGCCGTTGAGACTGCAACACAACCCAAACAGTCGGAAAAAGCCCCAAAATGTAAAAAAAGCCACAAAAAACTAAATGTGTCAAAACCATTGAAGAAATGAAATGTTGAACACGCTGTGGACACGTACCTTTACCTAGACCCCCCCCCCACCCCCCCCCCCCCCCCCAAAAAATAAATAAATAACCAAACATCAGCAAGTACACTCTGAAAAGAAAAAGTTGTTTGCAGCTATCATCCTTCGCTAAGTTTCGTCTTTTCATGCTAATTGGAAGTTTGTAAACTTTTTTTATACTTTCTCTTTCAGATTGTTTTGATGCAACAAATAACTTCAGTTCTTTATATTTGACTCACAGTGAACTTTAAATATATTTCTAAATGTATAAACTATTTTATATTGCACTAAACTTCTGATAAAATAACATAATAACATAATAACTACAGATACTTTAACATTTATAAGTGATGGTTGTTATAAAGTCTCCAGTCTTTATGCTAAGCTAACGTTAACCAGACGTCAATGTTTTTATCCAAATCGGCAAGAATGCAACGTTTAAAATGCAAATTCACATCTACTGAATTGAAATGACAACAATAACAGTGTTGAACATCTGGGGGGTAAAGAACACAACAGGAAGAGACAAATAAAGATAGATGTAAGTAGATTTAAACTTTGGAGCGTCCGGCGTCAACACGTCTCCTTCTAACAGATTAGTTGTTCCTAAAAGAATCATCCCCAAACACCTGATTCTGTTCGGAATATGAAGACAGTTTTAAACGATAAAAGGAGAATTATTTCCTTTACATAAATAAAGACATTTAGACAGAGAGACAGGGAGAGAGAGAGGCAGACAGACAGACAGGGAGAGACAGACAGACAGAGAGACAGACAGACAGACAAAGAGAGAGAGACAGACAGACAAAGAGAGAGAGACAGACAGACAAAGAGAGAGAGGCAGACAGAGAGACAGACAGACAGACGGAGAGAAAGACAGAGAAACAGAGAGACAGAAAGACGGAGAAACAGACAGGCAGACAGAGAGACAGACAGATGGATAGACAGACAGACAGAGAGAGACAGATGGAGAGAAAGACAGGCGGAGAAAAAGACGGAGAGACAGACAGGCAGACAGAGAGACAGACAGACAGACAGAGAAAGACGGAGAGACAGACAGGCAGACAGAGAAAGACGGAGAGACAGACAGGCAGACAGAGAAACAGACAGATGGAAAGATATACAGACAGAGGGACAGACAGATGGAGAGAGACAGACGGAGAGACAGACATATGGAAAGATAGACAGACAGAGACAGACAGACAGAGAGACAGACAGAGAGACAGACAGAGGGAGAGAAAGGCAGAAGGAGAGACAGAGAGAGAGACAGACAGACAGAGAATTATTTCCTTGACGTAAATGAAGACATTTGTATTCCATAAATTGTTGCAGAAACATTGACCAGAATGCAGGAAATGACGCTCGTCGTGTCGTGAGGGACCCCCAGTTATAACGTGCCCCCCCCCCCCCCCCCACGTCCTAGTCTGTTGAGTAACTTTTAGTTTTCAGAGTGTAACCCTGCTGCTGGAGATGTGGAGGATGTGAAAACCTCGAGACTCCAACGTTCACCCCGACTGAGAGGCTGTTGAACGCCACATGCTCAGTACAGTTGATCAACTTTCTGCTGAACTTATTCCAAACTCTGCGTGCAGTAAAAGATACATTTGTGCAAACTGATGAGAAAATGAGCCGTTGTGGCTGAGCAGACTGTTGGGAGATGAGAGGTTTTTAATGTCTCCAGATCAGATTTCTACAGATGACTGACTCTGCTCAGCTCTCCTTCTCTTCTCCACAATATTATATATACATGGTCAGCAGACAGACAGACAGGCAGGCAGAGAGACAGACAGGCAGGCAGAGAGACAGACAGACAGGCAGGCAGAGAGACAGACAGGCAGAGAGACAGACAGGCAGACAGATGGACGGACGGACAGACAAACAGATGAACGGACGGACAGACAGATAGACAGGCAGACAGACAGACAGACGGACGCACAGGCAGAGAGACAGACAGGCAGACAGACAGACAGACAGGCAGAGAGAAAGATGGAGAGAGACAGACAGGCAGACAGACAGATGTAAGAAGTCTGATTTTTAAAACTGCAGATATGTTTTCTCTCTCTTTTTCTTTCTGTCTGTTTTTGGCTGCTGACCACAGCTTTCCCTCCTCCTCTTCCTCTTCGTCCACACACTCACACACACACACACACACACACACACACACACACACACACACACACACACACACACACACACACACACACACACACACACACTGATGCTTTTGTCTCCAGTCGGTCATTCACTTTCTTTAACTGAACAAATGGCAGAGAGGTAACATGACAGTTTGGAGAGGAAAGCACTCTGATAGGCTCTCCCCAGCTTCACAACACTTCCTGTTGCAGAGAGGCCCCGCCCACTCTGATGTTGTTTCCTCCACTTTTTCCACTTTTTCTTTTCTTTTTCAAGAGGCTGCATGCTATTGGACGAGAGCGCCAAGTCCTGAATATTTTGAAAAAAATTATGGGTGGAAATATTTGGAATATTTTAGAAAAGTTGAATATTTAAGAGAGAAAAAATTGGACTGCTTTGAGAAAAAAAGTCAAAATTTTTTTTAGCTGCATGCTATTGGACGAGAAGTCCTGAAACCATGTGATGCATGTGACAGAAAACTAACTGAGAAACAGACACAATATCCAATCAGATCGGCTCCGTGTGCGTTTGGATCAGGGTCTTTCACTAGTTTGGATAGTTCATGTGAACCGAGAAACGAACAAACACAAACAGCATGTAGTTTCATTTCAGTTCAAACAATGGAAGCTTATCTTTATGTTATGTTATTTATAAATTATTATTATTTCAACATTTTTAAAACATTGTCCATGTTTACAACCTTTGTGGTGGATGATGGTGACTTTATATATATATATATATATATATATATATATATATATATATATATATATATATATATATATATATATATATATATATATATTTGGTTTCAACAATAATAAGCAATAAGCAATAATTAATGCCGCTCAACTAAATACTTTGACCGTGGTCAGAAAGAACCAGACACACACACACACACACACACACACACACAGAGACACACACACACACACACACAGACACACACACACACACACACACACACACACACACACACACACACACACAGACACACACACAGAGACACACACACACACACACAGACACAGACACACACACACACAGACAAACACAGAGACACAGAGACACACACACACACACACACACACACACACACAGACACAGACACACACACACAGACAAACACAGAGACACAGAGACACAGAGACACACACACACAGACACACATACACACTCACACACAGACACACATACACACTCACACACAGACAAACACAGAGACACATACACACACAAAGAGAAACACACACATAGACACACACGTACATACACACTCACACATAGAGACGCACACAGACAAACACAGAGACACACACACTCACTCACAGACACACACACACACACACAGACAAACACAGAGACACACACACACACAAAGACACACACACACATAGACACACACACACATAGACACACACAGACAAACACAGAGACACAGACACACACACACACACACAGACAAACACAGAGACACACACACAGACACACATACACACTCACACACAGACAAACACAGAGACACACACACACAAACAGAGACACACACACACAAACAGAGACACACACACACACAAACAGAGACACACACACACACAAACAAAGACACACACACACACACACACACACACACAGAGACACACACAGAGACACAGAGACACACACAGAGACACACACTCACTCACAGACACACACATACACAGACAAACACACAGACACACACACAGACACACACACCAACGCACAAGTATAAACTTGACGTAGACTACGGAGAATCTCTGCACAACCATAAATCAAGCTTTTCAGATATCCGTGTATTAACGGTTGTCTGTCTGTATATTTTAACAGAAACTTACAATAGAACGTGACTCACAGATGTATTTCTGTTAATTACAAAACAATAATAGTCCTAAAATCATACCAACAGATGAAAAACAAGTAGTTTTTCAGTTGATTTTTATTTTTTATTGACAATAAATGGAAAAGTTTTCGTTTTCGTTCAAAACGAAAACCAAAAACGATAAAGTATATCATAGTAAACACCCAGCTTGTAGAAGGGCAGTGTCATTTTTGAATTGAAAGGAAAATGGAAAAAACTAAACAAAACATGCTGTATCTTTTTCTTCCTTTCTTGGTTCGAATGAAAAAACAAACTCTGGAAACGTACACGGACCGAATCCCCCCGTCTCTTAAAGAAGGATGGGTTACACTTGACTTGGAAGGTATCTACATAAGAGTGACATGACACGGTCATGAACGTGTCCTAAACATTATAAACAAGTCATAAACATTTATGACATAACGCTTCTTTTAGTAAGTGTCATTCGGTTTTTGTCATGACAAGTTATGGTTAGGTGGCTAGGGTTAGAGGGTTAGGGGGTTAGGGTTGGGGTTAGAGTTAAGGGGTTAGGTTTGGGTTAGAGTTAGGGGGTTAGGGTTGGGGTTAGGGGGTTAGGGTTGGGGGGTTAGGGTTGGGGTTAGGGGGTTAGGGTTAGAGTTAGGGGGTTAGGGTTGGGGTTAGAGTTAGGGGGTTAGGGTTGGGGTTAGGGGGTTAGGGTTAGAGTTAGGGGGTTAGGGTTGGGGTTAGGGGGTTAGGGTTAGAGTTAGGGGGTTAGGGTTGGGGTTAGAGTCAGGGGGTTAGGGTTGGGGTTAGGGGGTTAGGGTTAGAGTTAGGTGGTTAGGGTTAGAGGGTTAGGGGGTTGGGGTTAGAGTTAGGTGGTTAGGGTTGGGGTTAGGGGGTTAGGGTTAGAGTTAGGGGGTTAGGGTTGGGGTTAGGGGGTTAGGGTTAGAGTTAGGGGGTTAGGGTTGGGGTTAGAGTTAGGGGGTTAGGGTTGGGGTTAGGGGGTTAGGGTTAGAGTTAGGGGGTTAGGGTTGGGTTAGAGTTAGGGGGTTGGGGTTAGAGTCAGGGGGTTAGGGTTGGGGTTAGGGGGTTAGGGTTAGAGTTAGGTGGTTAGGGTTAGAGTTAGGTGGTTAGGGTTAGAGTTAGGGGGTTAGGCTTGGGGTTAGGGGTGTTAGGGTTAGAGTTAGGGGGTTAGGGTTGGGGTTAGGGGGTTAGGGTTAGAGTTAGGGGGTTAGAGTTGGGGTTAGGGGGTTAGGTTTGGGTTAAAATGTAACGCCCAGGATGGGCAGGAGGGGCACAGGTACAACAGGCCCATTGGTGTGAATGAAACACTTAAAAATCTCCTTAAAAAAGCTGGGTTCAGTTAAACAAAAAAGCCAGCCAGATATTAAAAAAAGGTTAAAAGAACCACTGGACAGGGCAGACAGCGGGAGATTAAAACTTTAAATAAAAGTTCATGTCATGTCACTCTCATGTAGATACCTTCAAGTAAAGTGTTACCGAAGGATGTCATCTTTAGCACGGGTTGAGTAAATAAGAGCACGGATATCTTTTTATTTATTCTGAATAATAACTGTGGTGTGGAGAACGTGAACTCATCGAGAACTTATCAGTAAGAGAAGTAATTCGGTGAAACCTTCCGTCTGTAGAGACTTTGTTTTCCCTCACACTGCATCTCTGCATGAAGCTGCATGTGACACGAAAAATATAGATTATTATGAAAGGTTGAAAGGGGTCGAGGCAGGGAATTATAATTATAATTATAATTATAACCAAACTTCCATAAAGTTGAGATACTCGTGCTACTTTAAGGCTACATCTGCACCGCTACATTTCAGTTTAGAAACAAATATCTTTAGTCGAATATTTTGACAGAAAAGTTGAATAATTTGAGAGGAACTTTGAGAAAAAAGTCACAATATTCTGCGAAAAAAATGTGAAACATTTTAGAAAGAAGTCGGATAATTTTAGATAATAATTTGAATACTTTGAGGGAAAAAAGTCAGAATGTTTAGCAGAAAAATGCCGGAATATTTTACTAAACTCCCAATATTTGTGGAAAAAAAGTTCGAAAATCTTGAGAAAAAGTCACAATTTAAAAAAAAAAAAGTCAGATAATTTTAGAATTTTTTTTTGAATACTTAGAACATTTTTTGAATACTTTGAGTGGAAAAAGTCAGAATATTTAGGGGAAAAAATCTGAATATCTTGAGAAAAAGTCACAATTTTTAAGAAAAGTCAGAAAATTTTAGTAAAAAAAAGAATATTTTGAGGGAAAGTCTGCTACTGGAGCCAAAACGCTTGACTCTTGGATGGAGATAGAGTTTGAGAAACCGTAGCGATGTACATGTAGCCTAAAGTGCTGAATTAACATATTGGCCCTTTAAGAATTCCTTCCTCCTCCTCCTCCCTCTTCATCGCAGCCTTTGAAAACGTTTTGTTAGAAAAGATGAGTTTGTGATGATATTGACTGTAGTGATGTCAAAGCTGTCTGCGCCGTGATTGGTTGTCCCTGACCCCGCCCCTCTGCCTGACAGGACAAGACGAGCGCGCTCAGTCTGAGTAACGTGGCCGGAGTGTTCTACATCCTGATTGGAGGGCTGGGCCTCGCCATGCTGGTGGCGCTGGTCGAGTTCTGCTACAAGTCCCGCATCGAGTCCCAACGCATGAAGGTGAGACGTTTTATATTTATATATACATTTTTATAAACATATATTACTATATATACATATACTACATATTGAAAAGTATTGAAAAGTATAATATATATATATATATATATATATATATATATATATATATATATAATACTTTTCAATACTACAAATTACAACAAAAAGAATCTGAATAACTTTAAATTCTGACTTTTTTCAGAAAAAGAAATTAATAAATAATATATATATATATATATATATATATATATATATATATATATATATATATATATATATATATATATATATATATATAATGGCATGCCATTTAGGAAATTATTATATATATGTGAAGTTTGAATATATTGAATGAAAGTCTAAATATATTGAATGAATGTCTGAATATATGGAATGAACCTTGAATATATTGAATGAAAGTCTGAATGTATTGAATGAAAGTCTGAATATATTGAATGAAAGACTGAATATATTGAATGAAAGTCTGAATGTATTGAATGAAAGTCTGAATATATTGAATGAAAGTCTGAATATATTGAATGAATGTCTGAATATATTGAATGAAAGTCTTAACATATTGAATGAATGTCTGAATATATGGAATGAACCTTGAATATATTGAATGAAAGTCTGAATGTATTGAATGAAAGTCTGAATATATTGAATGAAAGTCGTCTGAATATATTGAATGAAAGTCGTCTGAATATATTGAATGAAAGTCGTCTGAATATATTGAATGAAAGGTGTGTTGATGTTAGTCTGGTGAAAGGGACCTGCTTGACCAAAGAGGTTCCTTTCATTCGGTCTATCACGATGAAAAAGTGAATAAACTTCTTCTTTGGGAGAACGGTAGTGGATACGGTTACTGTTACTAGTGTTTTGGCCCGTACATGCATTATTATTATTATTATTATTATTATTATTATTATTATTATTATTATTATTACTATATTCAGACTTTCATTAAATATATTCAGACT